>CM035808.1:14632258-14867258 GCA_020466095.1 Chlorops oryzae
TTTGCTAAGCCTTTATTTTTTCAAATGCAGCTTCCTATATTTAATTCACTTTTATATCCTTTTATATTGTAAAAAAAAAAAACAGAATTCTGATTAGACCTACTTTACGAAATTTAAAGAAACATTATTTATTCCTCGACTTTGTGATAAAATTTTCTCAAGGTACGACAGACAAGTGCTTAAAATTAAAATATTCAACAATAAAAGGGTGAATAACTAGAAACTTCTCAAGTAAAAAATATAAATTCAAAGTCGCCTCAGGGCTTAATACATGCGTGCGAAAATGAAAGAAACGAGTTTTTTTTTTGTGTGACTCCCGCAATGTTTGAGTCGTTAAAATGCTGTTATGTGAAAGCGTTTTTTTTTTTTTTTTTGGGTTCGAGAAGGTTTCCATTTAAGCTGGTCTGATAAAATTAGAGATGAATACAATTTCCATGGTCTTAAATCGATAAAAGCGTTGGGGGAAACAGCCCTTGTTTTGAAAATTAACATTCAAAACATGAATCGAAAGCTCATCTCAGCTGAGAGGCAGGGTCGAAAGATATTTTAATCTATCTTCACTAAAAATGAATCGACTGCTCACCAATACTTATTCCAATACCATTACCAATACTTATTCGATGAAAAAATTTTAAAAAAAGAATTCATTGCAACTATTTTCCACCTTATAGAATCATAGAACAAGCATACATAAATATATTGTTGCCATTGTGTTTCTTCCCCAAATGCATTCAGCTGGAGTTGAATATTAAAATGGAGTTATTCGATTTCAATTCCAAGCATTTCTCAAGAAATTCATATTGCAATGTAAAAGAAACAGAACAGAACTTAAAAGGAATAGCCTTGTCAAACAAAAAAAGTAAGGGTGTTATAGTCAGGCGAACCCAATACAATACGCAACACAGACACAGGTGTTTAATCATTTTTAAAACACGATAAAACAACAGATATGGGGCCATGAGGTGCCCCATATACCCAAATTTGTTAAATTTCTTTATGAAAATCGCCCCTTTGGCACGCCCATGTTTCCAAATTTTTGAATTCTAAACGCAGGCTTAAATATATGCTCAAATTCTTAAACTTCATTCAAATATTTCGAAAATGTCTGATTTTGGGGCAGTTTTTGTGATTTTCATAACAGACCCTAGTACTGGAGGTACCCCTAAAAATGATCCATTCTCGAACTTGTTCTTACTCATGTCCCCGCGAGCACGCAAACCAATTTTCGTCAGATAGCTCAACTCCTTCGATAAGAAAACTGTTTACAGACAGACGGATAGACAGACAGACAGACAGACAGACAGACAGACAGACAGACAGACAGACAGACAGACAGACAGACAGACAGACAGACAGACAGACAGACAGACAGACAGACAGACAGACAGACAGACAGACAGACAGACAGACAGACAGACAGACAGACAGACAGACAGACAGACGGACAGACGGACAGACGGACAGACGACGGACTTGGATAAATCGAATCTCCTGGTGACGCTGATCATATCTATATATATTTTTTATGGTCTATCTCGACTGGTTCTGGGTGTTACTCACAAGCACACAAACGCAATATACCCTCGGCACAGAGTGTGTCGGGTATAAAAAGCTTGCTGTGAGTGACAGGTATCTCATGACTACGAAAATTGTACGAAACCAGCCGAAACGTTAGTATGTATGTAGGTGTATAATGTAAAATTAAGGTCTTTCTTATATGGCTTGTCCCTCATACGTGCTCTTAGAAACAATTTTGTTTCACTTATATCATTTCTCATAGATTTAAGGTTTTAATCATCATTTTTCCTTGATCTACCACACTCAAAACGAGCAAAACAATTTTTTTTCTGTTTTGTTTTCCAATATGGATATTTTTCCACAAAATTTTCCCACTTTTCCACATTCGTTTTGATGAGTTTCATTGGAAACTAAACGAAAATATTTGTATGGCCGAACTCATGTTTCCCTATTTCATCCCAATTTCTTCTATCATTGTCTAAATTAGAGAGCGTTCGAGTTTTTTTTTTATGTTGTTTTTTGTTGAAATTTCATAAAGGTACCTATCAATGACTAGATTGCAATTCACCGGTTTTGAAATTCTTCCTATTTAATCGATGGGCCATTTTATGTAATACTAGGGAATTTTGTGCCTTCTTCTTTCTCATATCGTGTTACTTGAGACTCTAAGGAGAACAGTAAGTGATTGACGATTTTCATATTTTTCACTATGAAGCGAATTGGGCCAATTTTGCTCAAATATATCTTTATTAATTGGGATACTTAGATTTTCTTTGAATCAGAATCCCAGTTGAGTCCCTTTGGGATTGTATTTTTCTCCAAAAAGTTAATTCAATTTTGGAATAAATTCTTGACAGAATGCTCCCAATTCTACCGTGTATACTCCAATTGCATAATTTGAATAAAGCCAACGAAAATGTTTCCGACAATCAGCTCCAGCAGCACCATTGCAATGCAGTCACAAAACCTAGCTCCTTGCTGCTTCGCATTAGCACAGCAGACATCTTCAATGTGCAAATTTTTCTTCGACGCAATTGCGGTCAACAAGAAATTTCAGTTGAAGAGTTTGGTTTGAGTGCCATTATATGCCAAATTAAGTGCACATTCTCTACATTGATATTACATGAAGAAGACACAAATGTCCTTTGCTCGAAGGGCCATTGGCTTTAAGAAGCAAGATAAGAGTGAATGTATACAACTATTTATTTAAACAATGCACTTGACTCGAGTCATTTCGGTCAAAATTTCGACAAAACATTTCAATCATACACCTAGACAATTTGAATATCAATTTCGAAATTTAATTTTAAATTTCTTCGTGTACTTAATTGAAATCTAGAGTAGAGAGAAAGCACAAGGATACTTTGCTTTGGATTGAATCTTTTAAATTCCAAAAAGTTCTTTGATTACTTATTTTTAAGTCAACACACCGTTTGGAAAGCAATAAAATCGTTGCTTATTTTTCATATTCTCTTAAGATTCTTGTTTGACTAATATAAACAAATGATCGCCATAATACAGAAAGAAAGAAAAACTCATTTGAATGCGAAACAGTAGTGAAAACAAAATCGAAAAAAGCAGAAGCAAAATTAGCAAAAATGAAAAAAGTACCGAAAAATGAAAGAAAGCAAAAATGAGACATGGCAATTTATTAATACGCTCATACAGCTGCCTCACACGAAACGTGCATAACGCGTCCCATAAGTGTTTGACGCTGCAGCAGAACAGTAGACACTTTTGAAATCGCAACAACAAGAAAAACTGAATAGAAAGAAATTAAAAAAAAAAAAAAACAACGAAAAAAACATACAAAAAATTATAAACGGACGAATATTTGACGAAGTAGAACAAGCCGAAGGGGGAAAAAAGCAAGAGAAAGCACTAGAAGGCGACACACTGGGGCATCAAGGAAAAATCTCAGCGCTGTCATGCTCTTACATGTACATAAGTACAAATAAAATTGTCAAGACGCGCACGATACGGCGCACAGTGGTTATTCAGCGGCAAAAATTCCATATGATTTCGAAAAAGTAATGATGCAGTTTTGTAGAGAATTGTCTAAATAAGAGAAATCCATAAGCTTTTGTTTCAAAAGGTAATATTAATACTTGGTATACCCGTAGGAAGTCACATAAACATGCAAGGGTAATAATTGACTAAGATTTTCATTCAATTGAGTACGGCATTAATGTAAAATGAAATCGCTTCTGTACAAAAAATTGTGTTCTTTAGTAAAATATAACATTTACTCATGAAATTACCGAAGGATCAGTAAGATACGATAAGTAGTTTAAAAGTTAAGCGGAAATGAAAATGACTTCAAAAACTACAGGATTTGCTATTTTTGTTGGAATAGAACTAATGTGAGTTACGAGCAGTTATTTTCAAAAAGGGTAAAAATTGAAGTTTAATACTCATGAATGAAAAGAAAAACGCCGGCATAGCCTAGCACTTTTAAGATATCATAAATATTGTAAGAAAACTGCATGACAATTGCAATAAAAATCTTTTAAAAAAATTATAGTATACTTTTAGGAATTCCTATTCACTAAGCCGAATTATAATAGCAACAATTAACTAATTATCAGACGAAGCTGAGGAAGCAAGAAATAAGGATTATAGGAAGTACAGGTTGATATTTTCCAGAAAATTCAACAGAACTGCTACAAATTCTGATGTTTTTAACCGTCTCCTTGTGTCATCTGACCCATATATTAGTCACTTAAGACGTCAACCAAACAAACAACATTAAGAACTGGATGACATTGTTAAAGACATGTTATCTAATGAATAAATATTCGGTTCAGCTCTGAATTTCCAGTCGAATCCAATTCTATTTATTTTCTAAAAAAAAAAATAGTAAATTTTGCTCAATTAAAACACATCTCTTACTCTAATTCAAATCGAATTGGAGGGTGGTGGGCGTGGCCGATTTTGATGAATCTTCATATTTTTCTTAATTATGTCAAAAAAAACTTGGTGCCACGTTTCATTGCTCTACGGCATCTCCTTATATTTTTTGCCGCGATATGTATGAAGCCTAACCACTGTGCGGCGTGCTGCGCAACAAGAGGCAAAAGCCAAGCAACGCAATGCGACGCGACGCGACGCGACGCAGCACAGCGCAACAAGCCAAGCCAAGCCATCAATGTAAAGCGTTCTCCAACCAGCTGCCACCTACAACTACTACTACTACTTTTATTTCTTGAAATACTTCCACCACTATCACTACTACTATTGCGACCGCAGCTTTTGTTGCTTTCTCGCCATTCTGTGTTTATCACGCTTTAAATATTCGATTTTCGTAGGCAGTTTTTTTTTTAAATTTGAACTTGGCGGTTTGTCGAACTTTTTCATGACTCAGTGAAATGTTTTCTTACAGCTCATTCTCTATTTGAACTAAATTTCACCTTTTTTTTATGTTACTCACAAAAACACGAAACGTGGAAACCCCGAAAAAACCTCACAAAGCTTTTCAATCACATACATATGCACGCATGTATGTATGTTGTTAGTAAGAGCGTTCAATCGTTCGGCGCTGCGTATGTGGAACGTCGCTGAATTGGAACAAAAAAAAATTACTCATACGCAACCTTAATTAAATAGGCCCTTTCTAAGCAATGCATTTTCAATAAGGTTAGGTTGAGGTCTTGGAAATTCAACCTTTGCGTGTTAATGAAATCAAATTACATACAAATTTGCAATCGTTTTCCCATTTGGGGAATACATTGTATATGTATCTATAGGAGCGCAAGTGTGAGCGAATGAATATACATTCCTTACGCCAGAAGCAATGACGCGTTATAATTGATAGGCAAATAGATTTAATTAACCTGCAAAAATCCGATTACCGATTTTATTTGCCTATCATTAAATAGGTGTTTTTCCTGGAAAATTCATGAGGAACAAGTCAATAAATAAATATGTCCATTATTATTATTATTTTTTTTTTAGCGACGAATTGTATTTTTGTTTACCTAAGCTCTTTATTAAAAATAAATATTTGCCTTCAAATTATGTAAATTTGCGGGGGGAAATACGGGAGGAAATCAACAATCGAGCACGAATCGAGCATGAATCAGATTGAAAGTGCATTCGGAACTCTCATGTTTGAATGCCAGCCATTCGTAAATAAATCAATTCAGTTTTATAATTTTTATCCTTAATATTGAATTCCGGATGAATCAGGCAATTGCCTTTTGAAATGCGGCTAAAAGCCTCAATTGAGCGAGATTTTTAATTTCAATGAAGAATTAATTTAATTATTATTGGCATTTTTGATCGAACTTGATAGTTCATGACATGAGTAACACCGTCTTTTGATGGAGGACCACATATTTTATTGCCTTATTTATCGACTGAAATCTCAGCCACTTTTCAAAGCGTAATTAATAGTTCGCATGTTTTTAATTGATTTATTTTTTTTTAATGGAAAACCTTAAGTTTTTAAGAAATTTAGATGTGTTTTGTATTTTGTACCGATTTGACCTATGAAGCCGACATGTTGGAAAAAGACAAACTATTTCAAACTCAATTTCATCTTCCTCCCAAAAAAACGAAAAAAAAACACTTGAAAATAAAGTAGGACATAAATCCCAATCGGTGACAGATAAAAGAACACTTTTTTGTGTGAGCTAAAGGTCATGCGACATTTGCAGATTTCTTACGTCAGCTACTTTCCATTGCAATAAAAGTGAAGGATGATGAATTGCTTTGTCGGAAAACTTAACTAAGCTGGTGGCTATTATGTTTATATTTTATTTTTGAAGTGACACGCAGCAAAGCTACTGCTACCACAAACGGTATAGCACTATAAGCATAGTGATTTGGCCCCCGAAGCCGAAGCAAAAGGGCAATGCATTAAATTTATTTTGCGCCAATTTTGGCTGCCTATATTCCAAAGTTCTATAATATCCTTCAAAAATTTCCTTATGGGGCATTTACACATTTGACATAAAAAAAAAATTGACGTCAAAATTTGAAAAAATATTTTGATTCATCGTTTACACACTACATAAATTTGACGTCAAAATACTCTCTCAAAAAAAATAAAGCAATGTCAAAATATCTGAGAGCTGAATAGAGAGTTTTTGATGCCAACCTTCAAATAGTGTTTATACGTTCGGTCAAAATTTTATGAATTATTTTGAAATCAAAAAGTCTTTCAAAGTGGCTTTTGAAGAGTCAACTCCAAATTTGGAGGAAAAGAAGGGATATAATAGCATAATAGACGAAGAATCAAGAAAGATCCCAAAAATTAACAAAGGATTTTTGGATATCTAAGGATCGTGATAGGGCCCTCCGCAGCCTGTGAGGCCATTTTGATTAATAAATAAGGAAGTTTACATCGGCTTACCCGATTGCACAAATACCTTTTCCTCAGCTTAAAAATATATTAAAACATTACCCTTACGAAAATTCCTGCCGTTTTCGTTGCTCTAGCTTTGATATCTATTTATGGGTACCTTATCTGTACTTCGAATTAGCTTCTCAAACTCGAAAATTAATATTAAGCACAAAATTTTCGCGGATGGTGGTCATGGTCAAAGTTTAACCGTTAGAGGACATAATATCTAGCTGCGAAAAACGCAATTCAAAATAGTGAAAATCAAATTTTTGCAAATTTCGCGAATGATGGTAATGGTCAAAATTTTACCGTAAGAGGGCATTAGGTCTAGCTGCGATATACTCAATTCAAAATAGTGAAAATAACATTTTTGCGAATTTCGCGGATGGTGGTCTTGGTCAAATTTCAACCGTAAGAGGACATTTAGCTGCGAAATACTCAATCCGAAATAGTGAAAATCAAATTTTTGCGAATTTCGACAATGGTGGTCATAGTCAAATTTTAACTAAGTATTTTTATATTTCTGACTGTATTTACTTTTCTTGAAATTTTGATAATTTATCAAAATAAAATGAGCATGTCGATTCTTTTTTGAAGGACTGTCAATTTCCTCTTTTTGAAAACTTTTTGTGTTTACACTATTGACACTATTTCAACAAATTTTTTGAAGATAATTCACTTCAAAATCAAGAAGCGAGTTTGATGTAAAAAATTTTGACGTTTACACTTTTTGGCGATTTTTTTGAGAGAGATTTTGACAAAATTGTCAAATGTGTAAATGCGCCTTTATTTTCAGAAATTTTCAAAAAATTATATCTCTTAAAAAATTTAGAAATTATTTTTTGGTCGATTTTGCCAAAACCAATACATGCTCCTGTGGAAGGATATTTTTTCATGACAGTTTTTTTGCTGTTCCAGAAGCAATATTATAATACAAAAATTCACGAAAATATAGTTTTTTATAGAGATTACATGTGCTTTGTTACATTACAGTCAAATGCCGGCAATATCCTTAAAAATCACGAAAATAAAAAAATGTTGCATACTTCTCAGGCGTACCTGTGATTGATATGCATCAATATGATTTTTCCTTATAGTCATGTCAGGTGCATTTTTGAAACAAACAACAAAAAAGATTGAAAAATTACTTAATCCAACAGAAAAATCTATCGACAGTCCAAATCGTCCCAAATTCCACTGAAAAATCTGACTAAGCCAATAAGGTACGTAATATATAGGGATGCATGTTAAAGCCATATTCATATGTTGGTGATAACTCAAATATGCATTTCTGACATAATTGCTCACAGTTGAAGCTCAAAAATAGCTCCAAAGTTTCAGTTTCGTTCGAAGGTTGAGTTTACGAAAGTAACTCATAGCAGAAGATTTCCTGATGATGACTGATAATTTCAGTCGAAATATCGAAAAATAAAATTGAAAATAACTGGAGAAAAAAGCAAATATGTATTTCTTTTTCTTCTAATTACGGCCAAAAGCCTACAGAAACAAATAAAATTGAGTACAAATGTTTCCGAAAAAGAATATTAAAAATAAAATAAATAGTTTTTCCAACGGTAATTGAAATAAATCTTCTGTTAAATCCTTCGTACCATTATTATTGTCATATTATCTGAATATTTTAAAGTTTCGATATCCTCGTAGCCACATAATAGCATATTGATTTATATAATTGAATTACCATAAAGTCTTTATCAAAAAGAACATACGTTTATTTTGCAAATAAACAAACTGAAATGAGTAATGGCATATGGTAATCGTGGTTTATTTTCTTTGATTCTGTACTAAGATTCGCCAGAATCAATCGAGATGAATCGTCCAAAGAGACATTCAACAAGTTGTCATTAAATAAACAAACTTCTGTGAGCTGACAATAAACACTTTGAAATTCTCACACAAGCTCTCTCGTATGTTTGTTTGTGTTCTTGATTTTTTCTTTGTTTTTTTTTTTTTTTTTTTGGTTTTGCTTTTATTGACCACATCAATTTACGAATAAGATTTGTTATGTTTGCAACATTATGTCGAGGGATAATTTTTGATATCGTTTTCAGACACAAACTTTGACATTTGCACTTGACAAGGAATATTAAGAAAAATGTCGATTCTTTCATTTGGCGTGACATTCCAATCTTTTCGCTAAATAAAAAGAAAAGTTCTGTTTCTCAAAAAAAAAAAAAAAAAATAATAATTGTTTTCTCTTCTTCGTATTAAGACAATTTACCAATTTCCTGCCATGACTTAAAGACAAAATGAAATTTATTTCTATGATTGCTGGAAACCTAATATTTACACAAGCTCACACGATTGTTTACCCAGATAGCTTACGCGGCATTATCAAAGATTTGTAGAAAGGAGAATGTCTTAGAAAAAAAAAAAAAAAAAAACAAATAAATAAATAAAAAAATAACCAAAAAGGAAGAAATGAAAAAAGAAAGCATGAAGGCCATGACCTATGTATGAAATCACAAATAATTTAATGAAGCGAAGGGAGAAATAATGTTTATTGCGGTATATATCTTGCGAAGGAAGTAAATTTTGAAAGCAATTTAAAGAGAAGTTTTATTTGATGTTTTCTGTTTCTTTTTGTGGTAGTGTAAATTCTCTAGGGCAGTTTATTTTTATGAAGCTAACGAGATGTATTTTCACTTTGCTTAATTAAACATAAATTTGCTTAAATTATGATATTACAAGAAATTTCTAGGACGGTTAAGGGGATGGAACACCCTCAACGCCGAAAAAATGGCATGTTTTCATGATTGTTTTGGGGGGAACATGATTAATGTTGGTGTATTTACTTCATATACATCTAATAGTTTGACATTTAAAGTCAGCGTTGCCACTTTTGGGCTTTTCCTACCAAAGCAGGTAGGTATTTTTTTCTTTGGTAGGTTGAATCGGATTTCGGTAGGATTGCGGAAATTTTTTCATTTTTACTAAAAACATTTGTTAACATATCCGTTACCGAAAAATACACATCGAACTTTGTCGACCCTACTGGCTTTGTTTTCTTACTGGCCATTTTGGGCTTAAGTATCACATGCACAAACTTCGCCTTTCCGATAATTCGGAATGCAGATTATGCCTTTGCGAATGTCCTGCCTTAGTACATCACAGAAGAAATGTATTCCATTCGGAATTTCTGTCATTAGGACAAATTAGGAATTCTTCTCCAGAGGTGATTCTGGACTTTGTTAGGAGAGCTATGAGGAGCTTTTCATAAAAATAGTGAATCTTGGCACAATAGGTCATCTGGGCCACAGTGCTAGCCTTTGGGCAGATTCACGCTCCATATTATTATTATTATTATTATTATTATTGTCGACCCTACCTTGAACGATGTGGAAGTGCATGTTTCATATCCATCTATCTCTGTCTCTTATGTTCCTTTTTTTCATAGAAGTGTATAGAGCACAAAAGAAAATAGAAAAGCAATGCTAATACAATAGGACCTTACGTGCATTAAAGCATGCGCGACGTAGCGACAAGTGAAGAATATAATCACTTTTGTCGCTTGAATGTGCCAAATGAAGTTCAAATGGGTAGTCTTATACAATATTTTGAAGCAATTTTGGATTTTTAGAGAAAACATAATAGTGGGACTCATGCAGGGTCGCAAATAGCCTTCGTAAATTTTGCGATCGCAAATTTTCCGACGCTTCATGAGCGACCCTTCGAAAGCGCTTCGCAAAATCTTGTTTAAATCAGCTGTTTGTTGAGATAAGGCTCTCTCACATCGTAAAACATGCCTGACGGCAAGGTTGAATTATTGGCAATTGAATTATGATGTAATGAAAAACTATTCTTAATTTGATAAATTTGATTTTTTTTCGATAAATTAAAGTTTATTTATGTTCAAACTGGTTCCTTCTTCGACAAATGAAGGCTTAAACCTTTTTTTACATTATGTCCTAGGCTTGTCAAACGCGATGGGCCGTGTATGCCCGCCCAGATTATTATGCGAAATAACTAACGACGTTTTGCGAAGCGAAAACCAATGGGAAAGTTTGTCACGCTTCGTAAAATTTCTTTCATACAAATTTTGACAGTTCATTTCCCATTTCGCAAAGTTTCCCATTTCGCAAAATTTGCGACCCTGCATGAGTCCCACTAATATATAAAGTTATTGTTATTGAAAATACACCCAAAAGTTTTAAGCAATAAAACTCCTTTTTGTAGTTTTTGGTAGGCTGCAATCGATTTTGGTAGGATTTCGAAAAATATTTGGTAGGAAAAAAATTTTGTCAGTGGCAACGCTGTTTAAAGTATACTTGAAAAAAAAAAATTCAAATTATCGATAAATATATCGGTGGCAGCGATTCTCCGGAGGCGCCGTAAAAAAAGTTGCTTTGCGGTGAACACGATAGAGGGTTAACGGATCATCTGAGAAAAAAAAATCATGTTTTTAAAATGAAATTGATGTCCCGAGGTAATATCGAGGCCCTTATTTGTAATTTTTTTTTTGGTAGTGTTTTAAAAAAAATGCGATTTTCGCTAAAAAAATTTAGGTTATTTTATTTTTTTTTTAAATAGGAAAAAAACGAAAAAAGGCCTCGATGTTATTTGCGTATTTTTGTGTAGAAAAATTAAAAATAATGTTAAATCGATCGGTCAAGTAGATTTTGCTATATCGTGTTTACCGACCTAAAAAAAAAAGTCGGTTTCCACAAAACCGATTTTAAGTTTTTTTCCCCGAACAAATGCAGACGGGCCAATCGCTTTGAAAGGTTGTGTCTTCGTAACGGCTAGCACGATTTCTTTGAAATTTTTAATACACTTGAAATGTTGTTCTTTCAGAAAAAAAAAAAAATCGACCCAAAATTTTAGCAAAGGTGTGCCATCCCCTTAAACTATAATGACACTGCTTTGTTTTTGACTTGGAGTTGTATGTTCATGTCCTTTATAAATGTTTAAGAAAAATACCGTTTGAAATTAACATACAATCGCAATGTGAGAAACAATGTCAAAAACAAAGCAGTGTCATTATAGCTTTAATAAAAGAACGTGTAAAAGAAATATCAACAAAGTTTTTGAACTCTGTTAACTAAAAACTCTCGCTTTAATGTGAAATGGCTTAAGATGAGTGGTGAATTTACAGCTCTATTCTGCTCTAATATGCTTAATTTCATTCTACTCGTATTTTTGTGTCAGTTTAGCCTTCGGTCTGGCCATAAATCAGTATATTACTGTCTATCCCATCTATGTATGTGCCTTTCTTTTGACCTCTTCATATATCGAACTATCTCACATGTGGTTTCGTCAACCAAACTAATGAAAGCTTCTAGCTTAATTAATAGACTTACCAATTCGATGGAGGAAATAATCTTGCTTGAGAGACTAATTCGAACTTGGAGATATTAGCGTAATTTTAATAAGCCTTGAAGGAATTATTTAATCATCACTTAAACACCATAATCAAGATAAAAGAGCTTCGAGGAAAATCTCTCAAAGTAAGACCTAAAATATACGCCTTCCCCATGCTTAGAATATCTAAAGCATTATCAGACTGCTATTTACGACACACACACAGAGAAAGAGAGAGAGATAGAGAGAGCGAGAGAGAGAGAGAGCAAGAGAGAGAAAGAGAGAGAGACAACATAAAGTGACGACAAAATATCTATTTCCCAACTGACGACACACAAAGCATTGTTAAAAATGCGAGAAAAATTCAAATTAGTAAAAGAATAAAGCCCAAATTCTGATATAATATCCAACAGATATTACCATAGAACGATGTGCACAGGCTCTTTGAATTACAAACAATTTGTCCTTATATTGTTAGATTAATGAAACACAATGAGGAAACAGCTACAATATGTAAATGTATTTGCGACACAGAAGCAAATTGTCTAACGGAGTCGAAAATAATAAACAAGGAAACGACGAAAAATTATATTGAAATTACTCGACGGTCATGCTGCGAAAAAAATAACACAAAAATAAAAGAACGAGAGAATAAACATGATGGAAATGACGAAAAGTTCAAATTTTACTTATTTTTTGTTTTTCTTTCTCGATGATGTAATGCTGAAGATTTTTGCCATGAAATTAATAATGTAAATAGCAAGTAAAAAAAAAAAAAATCTAAAAATAAAATAAAAATGGTTTTTTGTGTGTATTTTCAAAGCTTAATATCTCGTCTAGCATAGGATTTTGAGCCCTTCATAAGTCATTACGCGTATTTTATTTACTCGAAATGAAATTTCATAAAATCCAAAGCAATTAACCCATATTTTAGACGAAGCATAATCAATAGCTGTGCACTGAAGTGAAAAATGCTCACATATTTTTCAACTAATTGCTGCCGGATCAAGGACGATAATTATGTGTTTAGAATATTCTGTCTGTGTGAATTAAATCGATTTTTTAAATTCTTGTAAAAAAAAAAGGAAGGCATTATTCATACTAAATCGTTACCGTTACTTTTTCAAAAGCATTCATTTATAGTTCAAAGAGCATTTTATCAAATGTCAATTGTTGGGCTATCGTTAAATTGTCATACCATGACCCTAATCCTTGTCGCATGCGATAAAATATATATTAAACCAAATGACTCTCTCATATTTTATGTGCATTCCAAACCGGCAATAGCTTATCCAATTGAATTATTTTTATTTTGATTCCATTTCCCCCCAAAAAAGAAAAGAAAAAAAAAACACATGAAAACTGTTTTATTTCCTTTCGTTCATTCGCTCTTCCAAGTTTCTACCCGCTAAGTGCTGCAGCTTCAAAAGCCATAAACCAATTTGTTCGCACATTCCAGTTTGAATAGCATTTCCATTTCAAGCTACACATACTACATTGTACTTTTCAGCACATTCCTCTTAATAAGTTTTCACATGTTTTTTTTTTACAAATTTTTATTTCTGATTTTTCTTTTCAATTCTCTTTCACACACGCGACACGATACGCAGCATTCTAAAGTATGCGCATATATCCGGTCAACGGGTTGTATGAGCAATTTTTCGTCGCTCATACGTCGCGTCGCCTTTATACAATATGTATGAACGGCGCATGAAATATAAATATTCTTTTCAATTGTAATCGCTTAAAAATAATGCTTATTATAAATTAAGTCATTGCAGGATATATTTTTATTGAATCCTTTTAAATAAACCAAAAATTTGAAGCGCACTTGGTGGGGAAAAACGACATTTCTCATTGAGCCCTGCCCCGCTTTACAATTCAATTTTTGTTTTGAATTTGTAAATTCATATCCCTTGACTTCTTCAAATCAGACTTTCAATAATTAAGTAAGAGAGATTTTTAAAAATGCTCCATTCACTCCTCTTAGAATGTGTAAACTTTTCAAGCAGCATATTATGTTTGCACAAACTTTAAACTCATGGACGAAAGTCGGCACTATTGTGAATTTTAAAAGAGCTTTCATTTTACTTTTGGAATTTACATTTTTAATCGACCGAAATTCATAATTCAATATTTATGATTATTTAGTTGAGTTTTTCATTTTGCAATTTTAAATTTTCCACTTGGCACACATTTTTTTTTTTTTTTTTTTTGTTTTCAGTAATAGACCGCAAGGCAATCGGCATATTCACATACGAAATTTTATTCATTCATTCATGTGTAGAGATAATTTTCATTTCACTTTTTATTTATTTTGATTTTGTTTTTTTGGTTTCGTTTTTTGTTTTTTGTGGGTTTTATACGACAACTCAGAGCCTCTCACATAGCATAGGGTCGCAAAGAAAAAAGGAAGTAAATAGAAGAACTTAAATGCGAAATAAGCCAACGACGATAGTGTCGATAAAAATGATGAAAAGTAAATTTGACGTTGACATCGTTTACGATGCGAAAACGTCGACTGTGACTGCAACGACAATTGTGTAGCCTTCGCAGAGCGTCTGCGAACCGATGCTGATAATGCCCATGCCGACGACGACGACGATGATGATGATGATGATGGTGAGAGAAAACTTTAAATTTTATTTTGTTTCATTTTTGAAGGTGAATGAATTTCCTTTTTTCATTTTCATTCTTTAAAAGAATTTCAAGACAATTTTTAGAAAATTTAATTTAATTTTTTTTTTGTGTATTTTTTGTGTATTTTTTGTTTTGTTTTGAGAGAACACACGCAAACTTTGAGTTCATACAAGCACAAGCGAACATTTGAAGATGATAATCTTAAGAGACTGTTGCGAAGTAGAGCAAAAATAGGCGGTATGTGCGATACGATCCGTAAATAGTACGCATAGACGGTATGCTAAAATGTAGAGCACTAGCCTAGCACACTTAGTCAAATATCGTTGCTAATGATGGCGACGACGACGTACACGACAACCAACGGGCGAACGACGACAGCGGACGACGCCAAAAACGTTCGAGATGATGATGACGATGCCCTTGGTGGGCAGTCATATGTGAACACATGTGAACTTAAATTCCAAACAGTCGCATTTTTAAAAAATCATTTCAAAAATATTCGATCTTGCCGTTGCTGTTTTTCTTTCATTTTCATTTCCTTTTGAAATTCTTATGCTTACCCCCAATGAGAAAATAAGACCTAATGCAATTATAAGGGCTATTTGTATCTTGTATATTCCTGTGAAAACCATAATTTTCCGTTAAATTATCATTTAACTCTCATTCAAATGCAAGACACATCATTTCCAGAAATGCTCCGCCTCACATCCTTAATTATTCGCACGCTCTAAGCAACGTTGTTCGTTTTGTTGTTGTTTGATTTTTCATTTTTATTTTCTTGTTTTCGTAGTTTGTTGTTGTTGTTTCTTGTTGTTTCTTGTTGTTCCCTAATTCATTTCGACTTCTCACACATGATGCTAGAGCATAGATAGCATCATGCAAAACGTGCACTTAAAGGACTCGCAGCGTGTGTTTGCACAACAAACGAACAAACAAACGCGAAACGAATGTCCTTAGCACTGTTGTTGTTTTGTTTGCCTATATTGAAACTGTTTTCAGAAATTCTTACGCATTAACACTGCAAAATCGCGCTGGCACATTTTCAAAACGCACGTGCGAGAAATCGAAAAAAGCCCGCTTTCATTCTCCGAGCGGAAATTTCGCGAGAAAATCCAAACGCCAAATATTTTCCGATACCGCGGTACGCTGACTCGACGTGCGTGCGGCATAAAATTCCGAAGAAAACTGAATTTCTTGCTAGCGTTTTTCTTAGCTACTCTCATTTCCCACTAGCCGGCTACATTAAGCAATTTCTTCGTGTGATCTAGCTAGCTTTTCTGGCTTTTATTTCGCCCGAAAACTTTTTTTCGCTAAAAATACTGGAAGCTACTTTTATGGGAGTATATTCAATGGACATTCAATGGCACGGTTGAAACTGAACCTATACGAAAATGTAAATCTATTACGTTTTTAAGGATAAGTTCAAAGCTACATTTGTGTTTAATTTTCTGTATGTTTTGTTAGCCACTTTGCTTATGTGTACGAGTAAAACCAGAGGCGAGAAAATGAACGCATTTAGGTTTTTATTGTACTTAGATCGTTCTTTTTTCTATGCCAAAGTTGTTATTTTTTTTTTTGGGTGGGTAGTTTACTTCACGTCAAGTTCGTTGAAGACAAAAACATGCAGTAAAAATTGCCCGGAAAGAAGGCAATTAGCTATGTACACCTACAGTGTAATCGCCGTAATAACACTTTGTCCTAAAAAAGTGAATTTTAATGGGTTAAATTCCTTAAGGACACGCTATTTTCAAGTTTAAGTAAAGAATGGTCAAACGGGGAAGGTCTATAAACTATGACACAGTATACTCAAATCGTTTAGAGAATTAGATGGAAGGGAGCTTTTGAAGCGTCTTACAATAAAAACGAGTTTATTTGATGAACGAAATTTTATATTTTTGCCATTTATTTGAACTTTAAGAGCCATTCTTTATCCTTCATGGATTCATTCAAATCTTCTAAAAATCTTTCTAATTTCTCGTTTCTCAATCGGGATTTGCCGGACGAAAAATGTTTTGCGAGAAGTTCCATAGTCTTTCAGGATTTGTCTCTGTTTTTTTCGTACCCGCAAGTTGCACTTGATAATTGCGAGGAAACACACAAGAATTTCAATTTCCATAATATTTGGTGGGCTTTATTAAGAGAAGTCCGAAAAGCCTCTTGAATGACCTATGCTCAGTGATTTAACTCTTTTTTGAGTTCAGTCATCCAGAAGTTTTCTCGTTAAATCGAGAGAACAACAAAACCGAAGTGGATACATTTTCAGAAAAGCCAATTTATTTTCACTTTGAATGCGATTCCAAAGATAATTTGGCCACTTAAAAGTTAATGGGAGTTCATCTTCGCTTATCTTAATTGCAAATCAATCGCAAATGATTTCACAGTCCATTGCATTTTTTGAAAATCTAGCGTAATGATTTTCTCTTTCCTAGAAGGAAAAATAAAAATTTACATCTTTTCCAATTTTCCCATTTTTTTTTTTTTCGTTCCTCTATCCTTACTTACTAATTTCTCGACTTGACTTTATTTTATTTATTTATTTATTTATTGATAGCTTAAATAATGAATTGTTTAGGCTAACAAAAATTTTTGCACTAGCAAACTTGGCCTTCGGCAGAAACTCGACTTGACTTTAAGTTGATGATATAAGAGGTGATTATTATTATGCCTCTTCGTCATTGCAATAATTCTGTTTGTTTAGTATCCAAATGCAAACAAAGTGAATGAGAAAAGCCGTCAGGATTCTACCTTGAAACCACATCAAAAATGCCCCTTTTTGTCCTTCGAATCCATTCCTTTTCAATCTTATTCGACGCTCTGGGCTGTATATTCTGTTTTTTTTTTTCTGTTTTGTTGGTTTACTGACCCTTCTCTCATATTAATTACTTGTACGAGAGCGAAGGTAATATCTCATCGTATCCTTTACATGGGCTTAAACTTTGTGTATGTATGAGCGTTTATAGCCGTTTGCTGTCCATTTCCTGTCCGTTTGCGGTCGCCTTCAAGTGCAACCCTAACTCTTGCGGCTCTATTCATTGTATTTAGTGCCATTCCTCGATACCAATGTTAAGTGGTTGTTGGTGTGACTTTCTGTTTTTGTAACTTTCTCTGTTTTCTTTATTCGCTTGTTACTGGTGTGTTGTTTGTTAGAACGAGCAAAAAAAAAAAGGAAAAATTCGACGACAAAACGACAAATAAAAAATAAAATTGAAGAAGGAGAATACACTCAATAGCTGGAGCAATAAAAGTGTTACGTAAAGTGTATGTAAAGCAGGACAATGAAAGCGATTATGTTCGTCGGAAAGTTGGTATTGCTTTATTTTCTCATACTTTGTTTTTTTGAGGCTCTTCCTCTGCCCCTCTCTTTGCGTTAAAGGATTGTTTTTATGTGCGAAGCTGAATGTCAAATGACGAGCTTATGTGCTTGGCTTTTTATGTGCTCAAGTGCCAAGAGTATAAATTATGGATATCCAGTTTATATTGTTTTTGTCCCCCTTTCTGTTTTCTTTTCTTTTTTCTATCTCTCTCTCTCTCTCTCTCTCTTTCTTTCTTTTTTTTGAAATAAAGCATGCACTTGAATCGGACTCGGTGAGGTCGCATGCTGTGATTTGAACTGATTTGATTTCTTTATGATTAACAGGGATTTTTCTCCCGTTTTCCTTGAATTTTTCTTATTCAAATAAATGTCGGTGGGAGCAGGTTGAATAATTGCTTTTTTGCTTCACGTTCGCTAAATATCCTTTTGCCTGTTTGTTGCTGTTCTTCTTTTAATTACTTCCTCAGGATACTAATTTACTCTTAAACATGCTGATTCACTGCCTAACTGCATGTGGCTTAATAAATAAGGGATTTCTTTTCTTTTTTTTTTGGTGCTCTTTTCTTTTTGTAGGAGTAGTTGTAGTAGTAGTAGTTGTTGTAGTTGCTGTAGTTGTTATTGTTCTTGTTGTCGTTGTTGCTGTTCACTCTAATGACTATTATCCTTTGCTTAGCACGTTCGTTTTGTAATTGGTGCGTGTAAATGCTTGTTTGCCGTTCTCATTCCATTTGCATTATTAGTTCCATAAATATTTGTAATTTTTTGTTTCATGAATTTTGCAGTTATATAAACTCCGCTAATGAGAAATGAGGGCGCACAGACAATGGCAGTCTCGGCACTTACGGCGAGTACTTACGCTTTTAGACATTTAGAATACTGCGTTGAAGCGCGTTGCGACGCGAAAGCGAATCTTTTTCTTCTGTGCGCTTTTTCTGTTTTTTTTTTGGGGGGGGATTGCTTATGTATGAGTGAAAATATTCGAACGCACAGTGCGACTATATCTATATATTTAATCCGGCCAGAGGTTTTTACTTCCTTTTTTCCAACCGGCAATTCATACCATAAAACGCAATTTTCAACACATTTAGATATTTTAGGCTCCGCGATTCTGTGCGCGTGCACGTGTGTATGTGTGTGTGTGTTTGTGCGTTTTTGTCAAGTGCTTAAAGTCCCATGTAAACAGTAAAGCCTATAAATATTTCACATTTACTTTGGTTTGTTTGCTTTCAGGGTAGACGTTGCACACACACTAAGAAAGAAGAAAAAAAAAATTCAACACCGAGGAAATTCAAAAGTGTCCAGCACATTAAGAAACGTTGAAGTGTTTCAAACAGAAAGAACATCCGTCTCATGGTATAACGGTGAGTTTTTGAATCACACAAATTGTTAAATTATTAAATTAAATGTTTTCCCCTGACCTACGAGCACTCTAAGAAGTGCTGCGTACACATTACATCCATTCCTTCTTTTTACTTAAGAGAAAGTTGTATATGAAATCTTGAAGGTTTGTGGATATTTGTTTTGGTGCCACGAAGGCTTTCTAATGGCAGCGCAGATGAAAATTTCTCGTTGAGAACGTTTTTCAAATAATTCAATTTCTTAAATTTCCTTAGAAAATCGTCCCTTTTTTTAATAGGAAAAATTAATACAATAGAATAGCTACTTTTTAAACAACTAAAACGGAAGCATTGAAATTGCTTTGTTGAAAATAGAAAATTTCAAAAAAAAAAAAAAAAACCAATGAAAATTTAATAATGTTTATCAAATTATAACATTTTTCTGACATCCAAAGTTATAAAATATGCATTAAAACTACGAACAAATACTTGTAATCCATTGCGTATGAGCAACGTAAGAATAAAAACATTGACATTGCGTATACGGTCACGGCTTCACAAATTGAAGATTTTTTTTCGTGCATTCTTAAGGGGACTAGAGGGGTCTAGAGCACGAAAATTAAGGGTATTTTCATGATTTGTTTTTTTGGTACTAAGCCAAATAAAAAACGGGTTTCTAAGTTTGCAGGGATATTATCTTATTTATTGACACTCCGAAAAAAAATTTTGTATTTTTTTTGTATTTTAAAAATGGCGCCGAAATGGACGCTTTTTAAAAAAGTACCTCCATTGCGTACACGATTTCTTAAGTTCGGGTTATTGAAAAAAAAATACATATTATTAATCAGAATGAATGCGGCTATCGCGTGAGCTAGAACAAAAACATTTTTTGCAAATTGACAAAATGGCGCCATTTTTAATTTGACACATTTAAAAATGCGCTTTATATACCACTTTTTTTATGGAAAAAATATGAAGTTCTTGAAATAAAAAATTTACTCTATATCATGCGATAGGCATTGATGTTGTAAATAACAAAAAAAGTTCAGAAATCGGTTCGATGTTTTTTTTGTTTTCATGTACGCCAGGTCAAAAAAAGTAGTTTTGAGATAAACGCGTTCAAAGTTGCTTTGATCAACCACGCTGCCTGCTGTCTCCACCTACTAAAACGGCTGTAGCAAAGAAAATATTGCCAATAGCTTCACGAAACTTTGCCAGCATATTCTTAGCATATTCTTCCGAAATATATATATATAAAAAAAAATCGATTTTCAAAAAATTCTAGACCAGAAGGTCCCTTTAAAACGAACGTTACAGTTTGATATACATATGTATTTTCAAATTCATTAAAGGAAGGCACAATTATCCTTGACGTTATAAAAGCAATTGTTTGTGTAGTATCTTATCAGACTTATCAGGCTTATCATTTATCAATGCCGCTTTTGGTTTCTTGTAAAATTTTTGCTTTACCAACGAATGCAGAAAATATGAATGAGTTTATGCTGCTTCGAAATCAAGGCCAGGTCCAGGTTTTTCTGCTGCTCTTGGGATAAATAATATTTGCCACACATGATGGCACTAATGGGGAATTTCGTTTTGAATAGGTATCTACGTGAAGTGCCACTCTGGGCATTTTCCCGGCTTTGTCAACCCATAAATCGGGGGCTGCTTAGTAATGGAAATAATTAGGGTATTCCCTTAAAAGTGAAAAGATTGAAAAATCGTAAAAGTGTAAAATTTTTCATACAAAATTTCGTTCATTAATTTCTAAGCCTTCTTGATTTACGATTTTTCGAAGTTTTCGATGCAAATACACGTTTATGGGAAGACCCCTTATAATTCGACGACATAAAGTCGAAAGTCAGTGAGTAAAACTAATTTATCAGGTACAGTGGTATGTACCTATCACAAATTAACTGAAGCGATTGCTCTTAAAAAAATGTGTTCTCCTCGCAATTCTTCATCAACGAACTTTGTTGTTGTCAAGATCTAAGTATTCCAATTAAGAAAAGTGCTGACGACCGTTTTGCGCACAATATTGTGTATCTTTATAGTGATAAGTAAAATTTATTAGGTTTTTTTTTCAGAAATACTTTACACAACCAAGAAGGGAAGAAAATTGTTCTCCAACTAGAATTATCTTTTTCTTTGAGCACACATAAATACAAGTATAAATATTCTATGACCAAGGGTATTTTATTTATTAATTTCTTCTTTTATTTTTTAATTCAATTCCTGCTCGACAGCAAAAAAGAAAAGAAGAAATATATTCTCAAATTTTATTTCTCTGTGATCGCAAATTTAGAGCAAAAGCATGAAGTGCTTTACGGCTTGAACGCTCGATTCAAAAGGAATATTGTTGAAACCATTATTGAAAAAAAACAAATATTCTTTCAAATTTTTGTTCGATGAAAAGGAAACGGCAATTTTTTTATGATTCTGACCGCAAGCTATTTCTCTTAAATTTAATTCACAAAATCAATTGTCCAAAACTTCCATTTTTTGAAATTCTTTTTCTACCAGAATATGTAATCGTAGTGCTAAAGCATGTCGGTGGCAAGAATTTTTTGATGAGGAATTCATCGATGAAAATCATAAAATAAAGAGAATAAGAAAAGAAAAAAAAAAAAAAGTAACAAAAAACATGATGTAAATCCTTAAAATAACACTTTGATCAAAAATATAACATACAAGCATGAATAAAATGAAGTATGGTTGGAAATTTAAAGCTTTTTCCTGATTGGTTGGTCTTCCAGCTCTTTGAAAGCCTTTTCAGTTGGATTTAAAAATACATTTTGATGTCCATGCACGAATGATTGATCCAATATAATTACAAAAAAAAAATGAAGGCAATAAAATACAGTTTATTTCGAAATTTTCACAAATTGCTTTTATAGTTTGAGCTATGGTCGAATTTTTTTAAACATATGTTATATACTTTCTTTTTTCGATTCATAGAGGCTTAAGGAATGCTTTTGCCACCGAAAGTTTTTATACTTAATCCGAAAATTCAAAGAATGAAAAAATGAATTTTTTAATACTATTAAATATATCTCTATAGTTTTATGTGAATGCACCATTTTCATGACGACTTTATCAGTTCCATGGAATACTTATAAAAAAACTCTGATTGAAAAGGACTTTCGCGCTTTGATTCCAATTCAAGTTCAAGGTTCATTGTATCCCGCTTTGAGACGTCTATTTCTATTAATCTTGAAGGCACAGACTGAATAACTGAATAAATTAATACATAAGCCATATCCAGATCGTCGCCTATAAGAGCGTGCTGCTTTCTTTTCTTCGGATGGCATTAAATCAAAGTAAAATGACTGCTGTGTCAGGTCACAAGACATGCCATCAAAGCCACCAAAATTATGCCAAAGATTCAGCGATGAATTTTAATTTCCATAAAATTATCACAACTAATATTTGATTTATTCTTCGACATATTGTCCTGTCTGGCAACTATAAAGCGAATAAGAACTTTCGGTTGTTATCCCCAAAGACTTTTCTATAGCCTTTACTGGTATCTTGTCAATTATTATATGTATTTATGTATATATGGTCGCAGTTCAGCAAAATGAAACAAAGGGAGGGGAAAAATTTGATTGTTCGCGATAAAATGTTTTCAAATCGAAAGAAAGCATATCTGAGCTGCGGAAAATTGCGATTTTAAACAAAACAAAAAGCCTTAACTGCTTGACACATCGTTATTAATAAACGTGGTACTTTCTTAATATGGCAGGAAAATGAAATCCTCAAAAAAGGTCGTTATTATTATTTGAATTCAAACTTTTTGTTTCAACACACTAGCTTTTCTTAAAAACAATTAATATTGTAACCAAAAGTTACTTTCGTCCACATATTTGGTCCACTTAGAACATGTCTTGTTACGTTATTAGACGAAATATTAAGCATAGTTAATAGGTGTAATGTTTTTGAATACATTTTTTTGCGAGTCACAACCGCAAAAACATTCCCTCTCCCAATATTCCGTCTACGAAATGTCGCAACAACAAACATAAGCGCCGAAACGCAGCATCAATGAATGCAAAAACTACAACCGCTATGCAATCAAGCACATTCACGATCACCAGAACGATAAGACAAGTGATTGAAACATGAGGCCTAGAACATTTGAGCGACGACACTTTTCGACACAAACGAACAAGTGAATGAAAGAGCTGAGAGGAGTTGAAACGACGACAACGATAGACACAGCCGGGCAGGTGGCATGAAGGAAGGCACGTGCTTGCAAGTCATAAAGTAATAAAACGACTGCAGAAGCTATGCGCAAAAGACTGAACGTGCCCAAAACCGATCGAGGGCGAGAACGAAAATATCAACGAATAGAATTGGAATACAACAACAACAGCAGGGACAATATTAGCGATGTAAGCGCTACTGTATTTGAATTTCAAAGTCAAAGGTATGCAAGGTGAATTATGGGAAAATCAAAAGAAACTACTAATCGTGGGAAATGCAGGATCAGAAATATTTACCTATAAAAACGGAGCATCGTCCACTGGACAAGCACTGGACTGATTTTGGATGTCTCAACTCTAGCGTGCGTACTCACCCAGCGGCCACGGCGACTAGAGAGTGAGTAAATTTCAAATTCTAATTCTGTGTTAGACATTAGGATTATTCAATAAAAGACAGGAATAAATTATCCTTTATTCATTCAATTGAAAAGGACTATAGGGATGTATATACGTTTTGAAGTGCGTACACACGAGCCACGGCGCCAGAACGGTTTGCAACCTTTGTCCTAACAATGTCCCAAATAATTATTAACCCCAAGTAGAAATTGTTCGAAAGTGTTGCTTTTCCTAGTCTCGGTGATGGTCGGACACATGTAACGTTATAACTTATAAATCATTTTGGCAATTGAGCACATAAGAAAAGCTTTATCCTTTAATAACTATTTTTGAATTAATGCAATCATTGGGCAAGGCTTAAAGAAATAACAAATGTTATGATAACCTAAAAATGAATTTGACAAAAGACTATTTGAATAAGCGAACCAGCAGATAACAAGCTCAATTCCAAATTCTAAATTCTTGTTAGACATAGGATTATTCAATAAGGAAGTTGAATAAATTATCCTTTTCATTCAATGGAAAAGGACTATAGGGATGCGTTTTGAAGTGCGTACACACGAGCACGGCGCAGAACGGTTTGCAACCTTTGTCATAACAATGTCGCAAATAATTATTAACCCCAAGTAGAAGTTGTTCGAAAGTGTTGCTTTTCCTAGTATCAGTGATGGTCGGACACATGTAACGTTATAACTTATATATAATTTTGGCAATTGAGCACATAAGAAAAGTTTAATAACTATTTTTGAATTAAGGCAATCATTGAGCAAGGCTTAAAGAAATAAGAAATGTTATGATAACCTTAAAATGAATTTACAAAAACTATGAATAAGCGAAAAAGAACAAGCTCCAACCCAGGAAAATTAGTAGCAAGTTATAAAAGCCGACTGTAATGTTAATTTGTCTGGTGCTTTTTTTTTTTTTTTTTTGGAATATTCTTTTATCCTCCTCCTCTGTTTGGGGGGTTTTTAAGATACCTACAAGCAAAAGTCACAAAATGACCGCTATTGCGAACGGTAAAAGGGTTCATATGATCCACAAAAATACTTATTTGCCTTAATATTTCCAAAACACATTGTTGTTGAACACACTTTAGATCTGAGATGTGAGGAACATATCCCAACGGCAAAATCTGCTTACAGAACCGATGAATCGCAACAAATTTTGTAGACGGTAATGCATACGACCTCATATACCATCCTGGTATACTTTTGTTCGAGCGTGGCCATTTGTTAAGAGTGGCATCAATAGGCAATTCGCCTACAATCTCGTATACTTTGTAGGCGGTAGGCACTGTTCGCCACTAGGATAGTTCGCATACCGAAATACTGCAAGGACAGGCCAAGGAAAGGACAAATTAGGCGCCCCTAAAAAAAATTCCGACGTCATCTTTCAAAACGCTTTTGTGGCCCCTTCTTCCCGAAATTATTGTCGGAACTCCTTCTATTTTTTATGAATTGTGCTGTGTTTCTTTTTTTGCTCTATTTGTCATCCTTTTCCACATTAATCGGTTGCAGTTTAACTTTAAGATTTCAACCAACCTATCAGGTATCAATAAAATCGCTTCAATATATTCGCTGATTTTTAATAAAATTCATCCTAATCTCAAAATCACCTTCCGAATTGTGTTACGTTATTATCCACTTTAAAGGCTATATTTAGAGACCGTTGTTGCGAATGGAAATATTTTTTCCCTCAAGATGTGCGTCTTGGGAGCTTTACAAACAAACATAAAAAATTTGCAAATTTTGCATTGTGGTTTCTGAGTTAGGATGAAAAAACTCGTAACAATTTAACGTTATAAGTCGTCGTTAGCCGCGACCATATGTATGGCAACGTAATTATTGCTTTCCAGTAGTGAACATAATTATATGTTCGTCATATTACATTCTGCATAAAAATTATGCTCGGAAAGTAAATTAGCTACGTCGATAGCTCATGCCGCTGTCGTTTGCACGTGGGGTCAAAAAGTTGCGCTGTGATTTCGTTCTCGCCATTCTGTCGGCTTTTCAGCGATCCAGCAAATTACTTTTCGCTGCCTTTTCCCCGACAGAAACAACAACAACAACAACAACAGCAACAACAACCGGTTAAATCAACTCAAAATGATTAAAGTTTACAACTTTTTCTGTGTCCTAGCAGAAGACGCGAACAAAGCACAAACAAACAAAAAAAAAAAACTCCCAAAGCGCCTATGCGGACCAAGTTTAAACTTTTGTCGCCTTTGTTGTTAGCTTTTTGCTTTACTTTGTTTATTTATTTATTGTTTTGTTTTTTAATTTATAAAGCTTAGAATTTTCTTTTGGCCTTTTGTCTCTTCCCAAAAAAAAAAAAAAATAAATAAATAAACAAAAAAATTGCAAAAGTCAATGAGTCTCATTAGCATTAAAATTGAGCGCCATTTAAATTGAGGGAAAAATTATTTGACAAACTTCTAAGCCAAGATGTAAACAGCCCCATGAGAAAATTTTATACCAAAAAAGCTTCAAAGAAAAAATAAAAAGAAAAACTATATATAAACAAGTACCTAAGTATGTAGTGCAAGTCGTAAGATATTTATGTACACAGCGAAGCAAAGGAAACGGAAACATCGCGATGAAATGAACCGTCAGAAGAAGATGAAGTTTTATCGCAAAATTAGTTGTCATAGTTTGTAGTGGCACAGCGAGAAGGCGGAAGCGCGAAAGAAAATTTTAACGTTGAAATTAGCTAATTTACTTAAAAAACCATCGTGACAACAGTTCACGTCGCACGGAGCGGTCATGCAAAAAGTCGACAAGATTCTTGGGTGTAAGCAGTAGGCGCACAAAAGTAGGCCAAAGTAGGCCGACAATGGCAAAAGGCGAGAATAAGGATTACGAGTCGAATGTAAAGTATTTCGAAAAAAAAAAAAAAAAAACTTTATTTCGCAATGGTGTTTGGAATATTAACGTGGCGCCGAGAAGGAGAACACGGTCATGAAGTTGATGGAGAGCAGGCAGAGCAAGGGGAGTCGTTATGGATGGGATTTTAAAATGAACCCAATTAAAGTGTATTAGACTTGTAAACATGTAAATAAGTATGAAACTGAAGACAGACAACCGCAATGACAGATTGTTGTGCTATACAAAACCGCCGGTTCGTTTGTTGGTGGTTGGTTGGTTGGTTCGACGGCTGGATGAATGAATGAATGGGTGGATGGATGGATGGATGGCTTTGCGGTTGCAGGCAGCTGTGGCATTTGAATACTAAAAAGCTCACGAATTTGCAAAGCAATTACCTTCGAAACGTTTTGTCAATTATGAGAAATTTTAAGCCGAACATTGAGACTTGAGACAAAAATTTGTACCTCAGTGCAGCCACGAATCACGACGTATTTGAATTAAGTGCTGATTGCACAATCAATTGACTCAAAAAGGACTATTTAAATAAACGTGACTTGAATTTTGAATACCAGAAGAAGAAAAAATCAGAGAAATCAAAAAAATTCAAATAAATTCCAATTCGAATCATTAAGATCATATTTGCCTCCTTTCAATCTCTGAGGCACTTCAAGGCACTGAGGCTTCATCAAGAAAACATTCCCAGCCAACCATATACGGAGTGTTCCGAAAAAGAACTCCTTTTAAAGCACTCTGACGAAGTTTTTTCGCATTGCTCCGAATAGGAGTGTTTAAGGATTCCTAACGGAACTCTTCGAAGTAGTGCTTTTACCAATGCCTCAAAGAAACAACGCCTTGCAATATTAAGGAAGACCAAACGAATCATTTAAGAAAAATTTTTATCTGAAAGAGATTCCAAACAGGCTCTTACGGAGCATTCTAGCAATCATGAAAGATGAATTTTGAGATCCCAAAAAGTACACATTTTCCATGATCTTTTCTCTCAAAAAAAACGCTCATTTAGAGCGCTTTATGAGTATTTGCGCTCCGGAAAACGAGTCCTTACACTCAGAAAATTACGTCCTTCTGTTGATGAAAATATCCTTCTGGCAAGGAAGAAGTGGTAATGGATTAGCGCCAACACCTGGTGGTTTTTAATCTTTCTTTTTCTTGCGTGTTTAACTATCCCGGTCTATCCCGGAGTCCGCAAAACACGACCAGTTCCTCCATTTTGTTTTGTCAGTTGCATCATCCGAGGTAAGTCCTACAGCCTCTAGGTCCCATTTTATTGTGTCCATCCAGCGCTGTTTCGGACGCCCCCAATTTCTGCAACCTTGAATTTCCAGTGCGTAGTCTTTCTTTGCCAAAGTCTCCTGGTGGTTTTTAATGAAAAGAAAAAATTTTCCTTGTTTTAATGAATTTTTCGCGTCTTCAATGAAAGTTATCCTTGCTAAAATCCATTAATACTCAGGCCCAAAATTTGTTTATTTCGCGTAAAGACAATTTTTCGTTTTCATCAAAAAATGTTTCCTCCACATCAGAGAATATATAGGTATGTATATTTACTTCATTCAAGTAAACATTTTCTCAAGTATACTTAGAAAACTTTTTCTTTACTACAAAGATTTGCATTGTTCGCGTAAGTCAAAATTTATTGAGGAAAACTGTTTTGTTGTTGCGAGGAAGACATTTTTTGGAGAATTTTTGCGAGAAGGAAATTTTTTTTTACAATAAGAAAAAAATCTTTCCGTCAAATAAAATAGTCCTTATCCCAAGGAAAATTTGTAGTCCTAAAATGAAGGAAACGAATTTTTGGAGCCTAGAGAAAAAAAAATTTTTTTCAGTGAAGGATTGCGGACTCTTTTGGTTGACTGAATTCTAATAAGTTTGAAAAGGAAATCCTTTTTTTTTTAATTTTTTTTATTTTAATTTTATTTATCATTTATTTATTTACACAAAAGAGGCAGAGGAAAGCATGTTAGCTACACTTCTAATGCTTTTTATAAAATTAGAGGAGGCCAGCTTACGAGCTAAAGTTTCTTACATGAAAAACTTCACACCCAGACTACATTTCGGGCAAGTCTATAAAATTAATATTGGGGCACAAAGAGATAAAATCAAATGACGAAAAAAAAGATATATATATTATATATATATATATATATATATATATATAATATATATATATATATATATATATATGTATAACAAAATAAGCCAACAAAAACATAAAAATAAACTATTATTGTCGGTTGTAAAAATGAATGCTTGAAAAGGCACATGAAATGAAAAAAAAGAAGAAAAAAAATACAAACAAAACACTTGGCGAACATTCACAGGGAATGGAAATTCACAAAAAAAAATATATAAAAAAAATTATAAATGTTTTTATAAAGAAGGAAAAAATATTTTTTAATTGCAACCGAAAAGCAAAAATTAAAAGAAATTAAAAACCACAAAAATTGCAGCTTCAGCTCAGTGAACGCATTGTTCTTTTGCTTTTGCCTTTGTTTTCGCTTTTTGTTTTTTTTTTGTTTTTTTCCCATTTTGAACGGCAGTCGAAATTAATCAAATAAAATCTTTCTCTCCCTCATCACATCCGGTGGCGTTTAGTTTATTGTGCCGGGCTTACGCAGCGGCAGGCGTCGTCGCTGTCCCAGTAGCCCTAGACCGCGTGCTTGTTGCTTCGTTGTGGGCGCTTCGACGCTGCCTTCGGTTGTGTCATCCTTATTACTTGTATCGGCCGATTCGGCGTTCTCTCCGGTCGCTTCATCCTTGGGCGCTGCTGCTGCTGCTGCGGCTTCTCCTTCGGTTTCATCCGCACTTTTTTCGGTTGAAGGTGCGGCTTCTGAAATTCAAGGAATTTACAACGGTTAGTATTGGAAGTCAAGTCAAGTCGAGTCGAGTTTTTTTTTTTTTTGTTGGGCAGGATGTAAAATGGATGCAAAGTGAAAGTGAAAAAGTCAAAGAAATGTTGTTAAATTCTTTTTTTCTTTTGTGTTGCAAATTCCAATCGGAATTCCGCATTTAAGGATACCCAAATTTTATTGCGTTGACAATCATTTTGACCTTCGCCATTTTGACCTTTGCCATTTTGTTTTCGACATTCTTATTTTGATGATTCGCGGACATTTTGTTTTTGAATAAAACCGGGAGATTTGCCTATCATTTACACTGTGCATCTCATTTACACTGAGAGATAACATTATTGTTTGAGACTCACCCGCTGCTGCTGCTGCTCCTGGTGCTCCTGCTGCATTTGGCAAATGCAGACGTCGTTTTGCCAATAGAGGATTTACTTTACGTGTCGGCGCTCCTCCGGCTGGGTGGGAAGATGCAGATGAAGGTGATGCTGGCGCCGCATGTGGTTTAGGGTTTTCAGTCTTATGCAAAGCGCCTAGCCGTGGACGGACTTTCAAGCGATTTCCGGTTCCGGTGGCAGGCGCTTCTTCGGCTTTATGTGCGTTCTCACCTTCGGTGGCGGGATTGGCAGCATTGGCGGCGCCTGCGGAATTACCATCGCTGGCATCGTTGCCCTCCCCCTTAATGTCGTTGTGATGACTGCTATCGGCAGCAGAATCATCTGTGGGTGCTTCTGTCGTGCGACCGAATTTGCCACGCGGCAAAAGGCGATTACCACCGACACCACCGGCGCGATTCAAATTGAAACGCGACGGCCTTACGGGGCTGTGTGCGGCCGGTGTGGGTTTCTCTTTCTCTTCAACGGTCGGATTGACTTCGTTTTTATTATCATTTGCAGCTGCATCTTCCGTTACCGTTGGGGCTTTTGTGGTCAAACGGCTACGACCACGCAAATTTAATGCCGGACGTCCACGTACTGCTGTGCGTGCTGTTGTACTCGATACGGTCTCTTCATGTGCGGCGTCTTCGGAATCGGGCTTTTCAGTGGTGGATGTCGTTGTCGATCCTCGTAAATTAAAACGATTGCGTGCTGCAGTGAAATGCAATAAAATTAATATGAAACGAACGAGAAAGAAAGGCAAATAGAACGTAATGAGAAGAGGAAAGGAGAGGAGAATAATGAAATCGATGAAATGACAGGCTCTTCTGATTACTTTCAAGATAGCCAACTTACGTCTTCCTCGTCCGAATCCAGTGTTAACGGGCTTAACCTCTTTGACGGCAATTTCCTCCTCTTCGGCGGCGGCTGGTGCTGCTGCTGCAGGTGCCGCTGCTGGAGCCGTAGTCGTTCTGGGTGAAAAGCCACGATTGCGTGCACCGGGCAAAGGACGTGAAAAGCGATCTGAAAAAGGAATGGAAAATTCATTTTAATTGCTCGACTAACGTCAGATTTCAGCTGCATGTTTCTTCGAGGCTTTCCCCAGAAGTGTAAAGTGATACGTGCTTCTGGAGGAACGTTCAAAGCTGAATAAGAGCGAAAAAAGTTAAATTACAAATTCCTCGTGATTTTTTTTCTAAGTTTTTATAATGACATGGAAATTTTCAACTAGCGATTGAAATACATACATACATATCGTTAATAAATCGTTTTCCAATTTTATCTTTCGCCATAAATTGTTTCGGGAGAAAGTCAAAGTGTCAATCATTTGTCACTTGAATTCTCCGCTTGACTCGAGGCTCTATTGAAATTTTGCAATAAAATCTCATTTGTTAAACATTCAAGTCAGTACGGCTGTCAAAGCAACATTGTTTCGAAAGGCAACACCAAATTTTAATCTTTAATCATAGCCGAAAACATTAAAATGATTAATGATTTGACCGCAGGACAATTTACAAATTGAAATAGCGTCAAATTTTCAAACCTTCTGATCCCTTCTGGTGGCATGGTCAAAGCGAAACGACCTTCCGAACACTGTCTCGGACGAATTTATAGGCATAAGTTTAGCAAAAATTGAAAGCTTTTAAAGCTGGAATGATTGAAACTGTTAATGGCCGCTTAATGGAGGTATCCTTTGTCGTTATTATACCACAGAACTGTTTGAGATTGCGGGTATTCAATCCTGTTTTCGGAGCCTTTGAAGTCGTAATACGCCTGCCACACGTAGATAGAAATTGAGCAATTTCAGAACAAAATTGCAATTGCCCCAATTTCAAAATGTGAAATTTGTTCTGAAATTTTTTGAAATTGAGCAATTTCGATCTACGTGTGGCAGGCATATAAGTTTATTTGTTGTATCGAAAGGATTTTGGAAAGATCTTTTGAACGATTAATAAACTACTTAATTCATAGGCAACTGCAGACGAGTTAAATCCAATCTTAAATTAATAACAGGGAGCAATGCGTACAAAGTAAACGAATTTTTAAGTACATAAGTACTTGGAAAAATAGCAACTCAGTATATTTTGTTTTGTCAGATTGGCTGTAGCTCAATTTTAAATCGATTTTGAAAAGAGTGGCCGAGGACTAAGTTGCTCACTTACTCATGGCATATTGTTAAACGCGTTCTGTGTCAAAGTTTAGGACCTAGACTCCAAATAAATAACTGATCCGAAAAAAAACTCCATCCAGTAGCTACATTAGGGAAAAATCTTTCATCTTTATAATTTTTTTAACATTTCTGAACAAAAGCTTCCAATTGGTACAAAGTTTTTGATTAATTGATGAAGAAAACCATCACAGCACAACTTAATAGGTTACATTAAGGATATACGAGAGGTTCTTAATACCGTTTTGCTCAGTGGTGTGTCCAGAGAAAGAGTGCTTTGATAGTTCTTATATTTTCCACAGTGATATATTGAACAATTATTAGACATTAACCCAAAAAAATTTGGGGGGGCTAGAGGAAGCTTAGAGAGTTATGGACCAAAAACCAAAAAAATCCGAAAAATTCATGGCGTCCGATTTGGATGAACATTTATATATAGAATAAGTGAAAATTTCTAAGAATTTTGGCGTCAAAATTTTTTCAAGAAACGGATAACAACTTGTCTTGTTTTGGTCTAGTTCCAAACTGGTCCAAAAAAGACCAGATTTTTTTTTTAAATTTTAGTGCTAAAATTCTTAGAGTTTATCTCTGATTCTATATATAAATTTAAGAGTGTTCAGAGTGGCTGTCACGGGTGGGACAGTTTCTCGTGAAATTGCCCAGTTATGGATGTTTGAGTATATATTTTTTTGGTGTTCATAAGGGGTACACACTACAAATACAAGGTTGCAGACAACAAGGGCGTCCGAAATAGCGTTGGATAGACACAATAAAATGAGACCTCGTGGCTGTAGAAGTTACCGCGGAGGATGTAACCAATAGGACAAAATGGAGGATTCATGTCAGTTTAACCAATTGCCAAATATTCTCAACATATTAGAATTATTCAATTAATAATTTTCATATCAAATTAATAAACTTGGTTTAAGCTCTTCTGAAGACTATCATTTGGAAGTTTCAACCTTCAAAAATGTAAAAGACTTGAAGGCTTTCAGCCGAAAATTGCCAAATATTCTCAAAATAATCAGAATTATATCAGATTAATGAATTTATAATAAAAAATAATATCGATTTAATTTAAATCGTTTTGATTAATTTTAGCTAGTTTTTTTTATAGGGGCTCTCTCCAGTAGAAAATAGTTCAAAATAATTCAAATATAATCGCAAACATTCTTTGATTCTTTTTCAAATAGCTTAGAGACGATCTCATTTATACGAAATGGTCTGAATTTCTTTGCGAATGTTTGGCGATTCTAATAATTTATTATGAACCACCTATGTAAATAAAAAAATTTGGAAATTTTTTTAAAATTGAAAGAATTGGCAGGGCGGAAAATTGTAAAATTAGTTCGATTTATTAATCATCAATTAAATATTCATTGGTTAATGAATATTTGCCATTGTGAATACCCTTAATCGACTCCTTTCAGAGGCCATAAGGCCATACGAAAGCCATTTTCATTTGATATCATTTGCCGCCATTCTCAAAACGGAAATATGGTAGGCCGAAAGAGGCTACGCAGCATTTCTGCATAAGACCCGAGTTTGTTGGAATATTTTCAAGAGAATTTATCGATTTCCTTTTCACGGACGAAATAAGCCAACTGAATTTCCCCCACGCAACTTAAAAATTCTTTTGTAAAATCGATTTTTATATTCCGAGAAGTAATTAGAACGTTTTTTTTTCTTTTTTTTCTTACAAGCGATTGGAATTTCGTTGGATACTAACTTCATATTGAATGGCGTACTTACTTTTCACAGATTTTGGGTGCTCGACGGGCTCATTGGCTTCTGTTGAAGATGGTGCTGCGGTCGTTGTGGTGCTGCTGTGGCTGCCGCCTTTATTAAGTTTGAATCGATTACGTCCAGCTGCACCGGGTCCGCCGCGCCGTCCGAACAATGATGGCGCAGCTGTTGTTGTCGTCGTCGTTGTTGTCGTGGTTGGTGCTTCTGTTGTTGTCGTCGTCGTGGTCGATGTTGTTGTGCTAGTTGTGGTCGTCGATGTGCTCGATATTTCGTTTGCCAGTGTAGTCAATCCATCGGCAGCATCGTCGGTGTCACTGCCGCCGGGCAGAATAGTCGTCGAATCCGTATCCATGTCCGTCGATGTGTCTTCCATATTGAAATCGGAATTAGCATTTGCCAGTATCGCGTACAAGTCTAATGCGGCCTTTTCCATCGAAGGTGTCGTTTGGACGGTCTCTTCATCGTCGACCTGCTGCTTCACAGTTTCAGTTTCTTTTACATTTTCGTTCTCTTCTGATGCTTTGACAACATTGCTCGATTCTGGTTTAGCTGAGGCGGCAGCAGCAGCCGCAGCTGCAGCGGCAGCGGCTGCGGCAGCTTGCTTTTGTTGTTTTGCTTCGGTATCGCCGTTGCGTATACCCTTGACCTGCTTCTCATCGGTATTCGTATTGAAGGTCTCGCTGTCAACTAGGTCCAAACTGGGACGTTTAACACTGATGCGTTTCTTCTCGGCGGCGTTCTCGAGCGAGTCTAATGCTGGTGTCGGCGACACGTCAATATTCTTGCCGCGACTGGGGAAACGGGTATTCGTTGGCAGACGTTCGGGTTCGACTTCGTCGGCGGGTGGTGCGGCAGCTGCCTTCGACGAATGACCACCAGAACTGCGACCTTTAGCCTTGCCCTGCGTCAAGCTGTTATCACTCGCTGTCGATCCGTTGCGTTCAATGTTCGTATAGCGTGACTTTCCTCGTGTCGTTGGTTCTTCTTCACGCGGCACTGCAGCCGAAGCTGTTGGCTTCGAGCGGCTCGAGTCCTTGGATTTAGACTTGGACTTCTCTTTTGGTGTTTCCTTAACCTTACTTGGGCTCTTGTCATCGACATCTTCATCGTCGTAATAGTAAACATATTCATATTCGTATTCCTGTCCGTTGGGTCCTTTTTTGATTTCGATGCGTGATTTCTTACTGTTCTCCGAACCGGCGAAATCCAAATTGATGGACTGATCAACGAAACCCATATTCACGTCATCGTCATCATCCGTTTCCAAATCTGTGCGTTTCACCAACGGTGCAGTGGTTGTTAAAACATTTAACGGTGTTTCCGTTGCATGCTTCTCAGCTTGGAGTTCAGCTTCAGCTTTTTCCTTTTCGCGTAACTCTTCGGCTTCGTTTTCCGCCTCGACGATAGCATCAATCTCGGATTTGATTGTTTCCAATTCGGCCTGTTCGATTGCACGCTTCGATTCGATGCTCTTCATAACGTCCTCATTGATGAGCGCACTCAAGACGGGATTCAATTCCGGTCGTTCCTTCGTGGGCAACAGATTCATGCTATTCACGTCCACGAATTCCTCCATATCCGAATTGAGCGCGATTGCGCGTGCCAATTGCGCAGGCGCAATCTTGTGTGCCGTATGGAAACCGCTTTCGTTTTCATCATCAACACTCCTACTGCTGAAGCCATCTTCGGGCCGCTTATGCGATGTTTCGAATGAAACTGAATGCCGAACACTGGTCTCTGTGGCGACGGCCGGCTCGGCAGGTATTTCTAAATCTTCTGCTTTAATATGTGTCGCCGATATTGCCAAACAGCAGCTCAACAGGAATCTGCAATGCAAATAAAATTAATGATGAACGTATAGGTATATATATATATATATTTTTTTTTTTTGAGTAATTTATATTCGTCTTCTAAGCACTTGACGTACAGTGTGTCTCAAGAAATGAATACCTTCAAAAAAAAAAATCATTTTATACATATATTCTTTTATACCATCTATCAATCAAAGCTGCCTTTTCTGACTGTTTGAAGACGAATTCTTCGTGGCCAACTTAGGTACATGGATATGCCAACTCAAATGTTTGAATCTCAATGGAACCAAGTTCTCTTTCACCGCAAAGAACTGCTGCCGTGAACCTCTCCAGCTTGAAAAAGACCACCTCAAAAAATCCCCAATGTATTGCAAAGAATAATTTATTTTTGTCTTTCATCGAAAGCCCTCATTTCAAAAAGCCATTCATTCCACTTCATCTCGGCATTGTGGTTGCGATGGAAATCGAGAAAAGAAGTGCTTTTAATCAAGCCAATTCGCTTGTTGCAATTGTTTCATCATGATTTATTGACTTCTCGCTTTGAACTTTAAGTCTTTAATTTCCCCCAAATATTATTGTTATTATTTGTACGATATTGCGTGGCGCATGGGCGCACCAAGTGACATTTCTATTCGTGAGTATTTAATTTATGAACTTTTTTTGCGAAATTCAAGTATGTTAATTGCAAAACATGTTTCGAGAAGGCCGCAGCCTCTGTTGCAGAATTCATATAAAGAAGAAAAACAAATGAAGAAATAATTATATATATGTATATATAAATATTTGTACATACATATATACAATGAATGTATAAATTGCAGCCATCCATTGCTGTCTTTCCCGCCTGTGCTAACAGCAACTTGCATAAGCAGGTATTGCGCATTGCTTGCGCATGCGCATCGGCTTCTGCAATTCAACTTGTGCTGCTTCTACTTTTTCCGCTTCTTTTACTGATTTCTTATTTATTTTATTTTACTTTATTTTATTTATTTGATATTTTGCCCCAAAGTACCTCTCATACGAATGAAACAGTTACGAATAACCACTTCACACTTCAATGAACGGGAAACTATACAAAAAGAAATAAAACTAAACTGTCTTAATGCATATGGAAAAATTTTCGGCCGATTTTTTACAGCTCTTGCGAAACTTTCAATCGTTTATATGTATTTTTATGACCTTATAATTAATTTTTTTTTTTTTTTTGAATTTGAGGTGTCCAGAGATCAAGGCTTACAAGTCTTAAAATTGTGATGAACACAAATGGCAAGGCCATCAATCGTTTATTGTTGTCAATCAAGAATCGATGTATTTCATATGCATGCCAAATGTATTTTGTTACAAAAAGCAAAAAATTAAGTATTTAAAAACAAAAACATTGAATTTCTAAATATGCGCAAATCCATCAAACTCCAAACAGACGCAAAAAACTATATTTTTAATATTTCATTCAAACAAAAGGACAACATTAGTAAATGCCAGGCAAATCACGTTCGATTGTGGCAAGGTCAATGTCAAATTTTTTTTCCCGATTTTTGGTTTTTTTTGTTCTTAAACGTCGATACAGTTTGGAAAAGTGTGAAATCATAATGAACAAATTTTTGCAACAAAACGAAAACAGTAAAAATTACACCTCAAACCAATTCCAAAGAATTTCTATTTCTTAAGGATAATGCCTGATTTCTTATCAGTAGATGCTATGTATATTGCCGGCTTAAAGTGTAAACGTGCTAACTGACATCTGAAAAGTTTTACAAGGCAAAAAAAAAACGCTTTGAATTCACATTTCGATCTTAAGGGCCCTCTCCAGCTCTGTCAGAAATGAAAAACTTCATATAAAGAAAAGCTTAAGAAATGCTGAAGTAATTTTTGTGTCAGAAATTTTCTGTTAACAGTCTCCAGTTCGTCAAAATGTAGTTTCTGTTTTCGCTCCCTTTCTTGCTGTAAATAAAACACAGATTTTTCTGTTAGAAATATTGAAATTTCCGTTCTTTCTGAAAGGAATTTTGACAGAAAAGGCAAGTTCGAAAAAAATTAAATGGATTTAACAAGGTTCAATGTGTAATTTTGAGAAATGGATAAATGAAATCAAAAATTTTCGATTATAAGAAACGTCGTGACGTAAAATATATAGATATATAGATTGCCACTATTGCATTAAAAAATGAAATTATGCTAGGTTTTTTCCTTTAAGGAATATTTAGGAAATTCCTGCTGAGATTCCTTACAGAGCTGGAGAGGGCCCTTTAGGAAGAAAACCCAAAATTTTGTTGGTTCCATTATAAAATATAAATAAATGAATAAACTCTATTTTGGGTTTGCCTCCCAAGGGGATCTCTCCAGTTCTGTAAGAAATGAAAAAGAAATGAAAAATTTCATATAAAAAAATACTTCAGAAAATTTCTGGTGCTAGAGGAAGTTTAGAGCGTTATGGACCAAAAACCAAAAAAATCGGAAAATTTCATGGCGTCAGATTTGGATGAAAATTTATATATAGAATAATTGAAAATTTCTAAGAATATCAGCAATAAAATTTTATCGAAAAACTTGTCCTTTTTGGACCAGTTTGGAACTAGACCAAAACTAGACTAGTTGTAATCCGTTTCTTGAAAAATTTTTTACTCCAAAATTCTTCGAATTTTTCACTTATTCTTTTCGCTCTTTCTCTGGATATGCTACTGCTGAAGTGGACTGTCACTTTGAGTGGACCACTTGAATTATATCACATCTCATGACTAATATCACATCAAACTTCACTGCAAACGTCAAAAGTAGGCTCTAAAGCTGAGCACACGTGATTTTGTTTAAAAGCGAGCGCCAAAAAAAAAAAGTGAAGATAATTTTCGTTTTATAACATTGTGCATCTTTGTGCCTCTTAAGAATAGTGACCAAAACGACTTGTTAAACTTAAGAAGTATATTTCTTGTTAGTTTGGGCATTGAACTTAATAGTTCAAAATCATTTGGAATTTTAAGTGGATGTTGGAATAAGTTTTGGTGGCTCACTTGAAATCGTATGATTCACCTTGAGTGGACCACTGATTGCATTTAACATGTTTATAGATATGAATAGACTTTGGAACAGTGTTAACTAGTTTTTTGGATGATTTTTAAATATCAGTATCGAAGGCTTTTTTACATGCAAACATTGTGAAGCGGATAATGACTTTGAATCCGGTGCTGCGTAGGCAAAGTTTTGTAATTACAGTAGTTTCGCTATATAAGAAAGTCGATTTTGCCCAGAAATTTCATTCTTATATCCGGTTTTTTCTTATATAAGAACCCGTTTATAAGAAAATTCTTTCTTATATAAAAAAAACCGGTTATAAGAAAATTTTTTCTTATATAAACTACCGATATTTGAAAATAGGGGTGATAAATTATTGATAAAAACCAAGTTTTTTAAAAAAAAATTTTTTCCATACAAAAAGAGTTTTTAGTTTTGGTAAACAGTTTCTTAAAAGCGGGTTTTTCTTATATACGAGTTTCTTATATAGAAACTACTGTATTGTAATTAAACCGATTGCCTTTCAATAGAAGTTCAAAAACTTTTGTTTTTATGTGATTTTTTTTTTGCACTTTCGACCTTTTTTTTAAGTTTCCTTGGTTGGTCCACAGATGGTTGCATTTTTTTTTTGTTCCGAAAATTCTACATTTTTTCAAACTCAAATTGTTTTTATTTATAAACAACATTTCTACAACTTCAGCTACCATGGAAAGTTTCGTGGCAATATCGACTAACGAATGGCATATAAAAAAACCACGGTTAACCTTCTTCACCAAAGTTGAATTTAATCTTTTGCTTAGGGGGTCCATAATATGTATGTATGTATATACCGTAAATATTTTTTGCCGTGTACTAAGATCCGCATAGACCGCTTGCGAGTGAATTAAAAAATACCAAACACATGAGACACATGATGCCGTATAAGATCGACACATAAGCACATTCACATGTCTGCTTTGGCATTTCATATGATCAACGATCGACCACAATAAGACAAAAGAAGAGAAAAAATATTTAAAAAAAAAAAAAAACGAAAAGGAAAAATTAAACTCAAGGCAAACGGCTTAAATGCTTGGCCAAGACAACAGCGGTAAATAAAGTGGCCAAGATTAACTGGAAGTGGATGCAGAAAGTGAAATGAAACCGGGAATTGTTTCAATACATCGCAACGATCACCGCTAGCTAGATCGATTCGGACAACATTTTGTTGCTCTCTTTGAGCCGTTGGTTGTTATTGTTTCTGCTGCTGCTGCTGCTGCTGCTATGTATCGATTGTTGGTGTCGGTGATGCTGACGGTTGGTGTTGCCGACAACGTGATCAGCGATCAACGCTAGAGCTCAGCAGTGAATGCTGATGTTGGTAACAGCAAATTACAACAAGTCAAATGGGCATGAATGCCACAATGAAACCGGTTCTTTTTTATTTCATTTTTTTTTCTCGTGGGTCTCATATAAAACTGAGAGTATACGAGGAATAACGAATGATAGATTTTAATTAATGCCAACAACAGAAACAACAACCCTTCGATGAGGTCTATGAAACCGAGAGTAACCCATTTCGGATTTAGATTTTTTTTTTTTTTTTAGTTTTTCTTTCTCTTTTTTTGGCCATGGTTCCGATCGCATCGTATCTTGTTGCTGGCAATATGCAAACCCGTATTAATATAACATAAACATACATACATACATATATGCAAATATATAGCCGAAAGTGAACCGAATTTGCATTTAGGACTCGATCTGATGTGGTGCAAGTTTTTTTTTTTTTTTTTTCGATGGTATGCGTGCGCGGAATTTATGGATCCCAGAGCGGGTTTGAAATCTTTTCCTACTTGTGTAAGCAATAACTTTTAACATTTCGATATTATTTTCTGTTTTTTTTTTTCGTCTGCTTCTTCTCATTTTATTTTCGTTTTTGCCATTCCCAAGTCTTTCATCAATTCACTTGACACATTCAAGTGGCTTTAAGGTAGGTACTTATGTATTCCCATCGAGATCAACTGTCTTTTTGTCTGTCTAAAGATTAACGCTTTGACATTATCATCTCAACCAGTTTAACAGTTAAAGTGTAAAATGAAGAAAAAAAAAATATTATTTTTCACTGATTTTGCTTTTTCTTTTCCTTGCTTTTGGTGTTTTTTCTCTTGTTTTTTTAAGTATTTTTTTTTTATATTATTTTTTTGAATAAACTAATCGGAAAGGTAGAGACAACTCAACATTTCAAAAAGTCAATCATGCCAGAAATGTAAAAAATTTCAAAGAATTACTGCGCACACATATACATACAACATGTACCTATGGATTTGTGTGTGTTTTGTATGTGTTGTATATGAATAGGAGTTTACCAATAGACACTCTCGCTCTAGTGCATTTCCATGCACAAAAATCTATAATTGGTATATAAGTCTTGTAATTTAGCTTCATTCAACCATAAAAAGTTCGATTGGGGAAATGAAATCGAGCAAGAAGCAAGTTTGATTGGCATTTTTATTGTGATTTCATGTGACATATAGAGTATGAGAAGAAAAAATAGCCCTACCACGCATTACGTGCTCTCATTACATACCGACGAACCGAGAAAAGTAGGTTTCCCTAAATCATTGGTTATGGAAAATTGTTAGAGTTAGTTGTGCTCTCATGATGGATACGAAGGAACTTGTTTTTCAGACATTTACTTAAGTTTTTTTTATAATTTGAATTTGAATTAAATTGGTTGGAAGAATGTCCTTATCTTCTAGAATAACCATAAAATGGAGCTCCATCGATTTACTCTCCCATTTTAGACTCAGTTGTGAATAGCAAAATTGCGGGCTACATAAATTCATTCAAAGACCCATCACTGAAGCCCTTAAAGTTAGCCAAATGGTACATAGTACTGTCTCTTAAGCGGACACCTACGGGACCGAAAACTGTCCGCTTATCAGAGATGTCCGTTCAAGAGAAAATTCTTTTAGAAGCAGGCATACTAGAGCAATCCAAAAAATCGTCCGTTTAAGAAGGGTGTCCGCAAGTATGTAGGAAGTAAACTGTTTTTCTATGCTCAAAAGCGACCGCCGGAGAACCCCGCAAAAAAGGCAATATCCATCACTGTTCCAGCAAAATGGCCGGAGGGAAATTACACCGAAAAATGTACCAAAGAATGGGTCACAGCGGTGACATGATACAGAATCAGAATGCCTGCAGAAGGACTCTGAGATCACATATTCAGCGGCGGAAATGTACATTGCGGAATTGAATACTTCTTAAATACTTAGCAGTCAGTATGCCAGAATGAATCGATTACAAACCTGATTACTTTTCATAAGCATGGCCACTTTGTAAGCAGCGAAAAGCATCTAAACACAACCCTGACTACATAAGCAGCAAAGGTAATCTATTACATGTATGTATGTATGCTTTCGGTAATGAATTTTCCCAGCCGGAAATTTTCTCATAATTGACCAATTCATGAATTTTTTCACCAAGGATATCAAGGGGAAAATTTGAGTACTTCTCAATTGCAATGGCATTGCCATCGAGAGAAGGAGCTTTTTATCGCAATTGCAATGGCAAAATGTCATCGAGAGGAAATGTTATTCATCGCAACTCCAATGGCACTGTCATCGATAGAGGTATCGATACGACGGAGTAGATCTACTCCACTTTCGATGACCAACTCGTGACATATGTATGCTCTTATGACTGCCAATGCCGGTTGCCTGTTAATTTCATTAGAAAGTTGGTGTATAATCAGGAGGAGTCGCAGCTCTATGTCATGCTGAAATCATTGATTGTTTCACCGGGACATTTCCGGCTGGGTTGTGGACGCAACCTCTTAAGCAATGCGTCGCTGGCTACTCACACCTCAGTAGGAGCATGAGCGAATCCAAAAACAGTTTAACAAGGGTTAAGAAGAAGAAGAAGAAATGTCTTCTTATGTGAGGGATATCTTTAAGGTTCTTATGTCTCCGAATCCGCTTATATCAAGTACATAAGAACTTGATATCTGTTAACTAACCCCTCAGCTATTCGAGTACTTAAACATTTTCTCTCAAGTATTAAATGGGTAACCAAAAATCGATGAAATTTTCGCTTTCAAAACAAAATTTGAATTGAATGAAAATGGAAAATGGAAAATAGAAAATGAAGAATGCAAAATTTTAAATATAAAATGGAAAACACAAAAATAGCTTCAAAATATTTTCCACAAAATCAGTAGAAATCTGCGTGCCAAGCATTTCGAAAGCTGCAGTTAATAGCATTAGGCGGCAATTGCGTATGCTCTGTCTGGCCGTAAACACATGATTTGCGTAATAGATGCACATGGTCTAGTGACGCTCCAGCATGTGGCCCTCCGTCTGCTCCTCCAGGCTATGTATTTATGCACCCTATTCAGCTACTGCATTTTGCTACTGTCATTCGCATGGCTCAGTGTTGCCGTTGCATGCGGTTTTATTGCCTTCGCCGGATTGTTTTTGTTCTGTCATTGTCAGCGGGGTCTGATTTTTAGCTCTTTCATTGCATAACGTTACATCTGTACAATTCTATATTTGTTTTTATGCCCCAAAGCGCGTGCCTTTGTCTGCCTCTGTGTGTGTGTGTGTCGCTGTGCGAGAATGTGGGTGATACTCGGCTAAGAATGATATGCACTCTATATATGTATGTACATATGTAGGTACCCACGAGTATGCAATGCAACAGAGCTGTAATTCCACTGACAGGGTTGCTCACTGATGAACGGGCTGTATAGAAATGAAGCGCGTTCAAGTGTAGCGCCGAGAATTGAATGTCCCAACAATGAATTGTTAAATTTCATTTGCAAATATCAAATTGTGTGCAAAATGAAGCATATTTGGAATTTTGGAATTTCCCTTAAATTAAGTCGATTGAATACATGTATTTAGCTCGCTCGAAAATATTTTGTTTTTCGTTTAAATAAGATTTTAAATTGAAAGACGTCATTTGAAAAGGATATTCTGAAATCAGTGGATATTACATTTAGGCTCATATCCTTCAACCTTATAAGCTTTTTGAAGGATTTAACGTCCAAATGATAGTCTTTCGGAGAGTTTAAAGCAGGTTTATTAATTTTACATGAAATTTTTTTGAAAAATTCAAATGGTATTTTATTGAGTTAAAGTGTCATGAAGACTTAAAGAATATAATATAATCACCTATAATCAGCCCCATTCTGAGTGAATATTTCCCGGGAATTTTTCCATAAACATTTTTTTTTTTGTTCGCAGAAAATGAATGTCTTTTAAGTGTAAATAAAAGAAAGAATGTGATGACTTTTGCTTGAAAATTTTACGAAATTATTGCTTCCTTTGAATGCCCTTTTCAGAGCGCTTAGAATGAGAGTATTTTTCTTCCAAATCCGCATGGAAAAGGTTCCCGGGAATATTTAGAAACGGGGTGATTTTCATTCAAAATATAAGTCTAATGAAGAAAACTGAAAATTTTGGGATGGATACATGGCTACTTAATATAAGTATACTTTCAAGCAATACCGGACTGAAAATTCTGAAAAAAACTGAAACTAAATTTCAAAGGAAGATATAATGAAGCTTTCAGTTAATTTTTTTTATTTTTTTTTTTTTTTGTGGAAGGATTTCGAACAAGCACCATGGTTTATTGCTATTCAGACTGAAATAAGTTCAAGAAATTTCATTCCGACTTTTTTTTAAATTAAACTTTCGAAAAAACGACTCCCAGTCTTTTGACCTACCTATAAGTAAAACGGCCGAAGCAAATGTGATGAAGCTACCATTTAATTTTTTTTTTTTTTTTTTTTTGTATAATTTGTTGTTTAAATATCAAACTTTTGAAGGCTATCAAAACCAGTTGTAATGCTTAAATTTCAAAGTTCAAACAGTCCCTTTCTTCCTAGCCCTTCCATTGGTATTTGACCACTTCAATATTCTAATTCGATTCTTTAACCTTTTCATTATGCCTGCATCAATTTACTATTTATACTTAACAAGTTCCGAAAATTCTAAGATTGAAAGATTGAAACTTGAAAATGCGTTGGCAACAGCAAGAAAACTTTTTCAACTGTATGATTATTTAACCTTTCAAGCACCAATAAAGCAATACCATAAATTTCAAATCAGGTTTAACGAAAGTTCAAAATTTCATGTTTATGTTCGCTTTTTGCTTTTCTCTCTCTCCCGCTCTCTCTTTCTCTCTTCTTTTTCTTTTAAATTTTCTGGTTATTTATTCTTTTATTACATAAAAACCAATAAATTGCATAAAGCGAAGATTTTATACACACGAAAGCCGGTCTTACATTAGCTGCCGAAATATGCATAAGGGATCGAGTAAATGTATTCAAATATTTTTCATCTTAAACGTATATAGTGGGACAGTTTTACAATTATAATCGATTTTCGGTTGTTTTGCTTTACGTCTGGCAACCGTATGTACTTGTATGTAAGGCAGGCGGCTTATTAAACAAATTTATTCTTGAGAAATAATGGAGAGTTAAAGGCTTTAAAGAGTACTTTTTAACAATATTTAAGAATAAAAAAAATAAAATAAAAAAAAATACTTATTTACAAAAAAAAAATTCAAAAATATAAAAAATTAAGCATTAAAAAATAAAAGGGGAATTCATAAAGCTTTTTAAATTGCCTTGGAAAATTTTCCCACCTCAAATTTTCCTATTTTAATGAGCGTTGGCATTTCTAATTTTTGGAGACTTATCTTAATAAGGTTAAAGATAAATAAAATGATCCGTTTATTATCATTTTTATTATACTTTGGTGTTTCTTCGATAATTATCGATTATAATTAATTCTACGGAAGAGCTTATCACGGTTTTTGAACCTAAAAAAAAATGGAAAAATTTCTGACATTTCGATAAACAGTTTTCATACAAAATTTTGATAGTTTATTTCCCATTTTGAAAAATTGTCCATTTTGTAAAATGTTCAAAACTTCATAAATCCCCATTAAAGATTAAAAATAAAACAAAAATAAAATAAAAATTATGAAAAAAAAAATGAAGTTATTAAAAAAAAAATTTAAGAATAAAATCAAGGCTGGAAGTTAAACTCTTAAGATATGTGTTTTAACCTCCTGCCCGCCCAATGATATATCAAAAAACAAATCCTGCGTATATAAAGGGTATTCACAATTATCAAACTATCCCAGTTTTTTTTTTTTTTTTTTTTTTGCTCAATACTCTCTGTGGCAATAAGGAATAACTGCTCAGCCGATTTTCCTTTTTAACAGAGACCAAAAACAAAATGAAGAGCTTTGAGGTGAATTCCCTCAGAACCGCCATTTTTGCGCCTCAAGATGTTATTCCTTATTGCCAAAAATCTTCAAGCATGCAATTTTTATTTTGTACTTTTTACTCTTAAATACTTACATTTTCCAAAGCATTTTGTTGTTGCGATTTTCCTCTCTTTAAAGTGAAAAAAAAAAACTTCGTTCGCTTCGGCAAATAAAAAGCCAAAAGAAAAAACAAAACCAATAAGGAAAATCGATCCGAATGGAAAATATTAAAATTTTTTTGCACTCTCACCCTCTGCTTTTCACTTTCACTTTTATTCAAAGAAAATTTTTGTACAATGTCTGCTTGACAAAAAAAAAAAATTATTTAAAAAAAAACGGCGCGCACACACATACACACAGTCACCGTATTGGTTTTCCTTCAAAGCCAAGCCAACACACACACACAAATGGAAGAAATATCTATCTGCGTTTTGTGTCTATTGATTGCAATTGAAAGATATTTGCTCAATCCACATGTGGCCCTTGCACAAGTCCAATATTTATAAATTATGCAAATGCATGCAAAATGAAAATATCGTTTTCCAATTCCTTTTTCTTTTTCTCTATCATCTATTATTGCCTTTTCGCTCTGTTTTGTTTGTGTTACTAAATCACAACACTCGAAAATCCGTGAAATCAAAAAACCGTAAACGAGAAAAGGAACTTCACATTACATTCAATTTTTATTTTATTATTATTTTTTTTTTTTTTCAATTTTTTTGTTGTTGTTTATTTTTCGAAGCGATTTATGAGATTTGTGAGATTTATGTGAGTGCGATAGTTGAATGCGCTCGCAAGTGCTCCTGATACATTGGATCTTTGTATTTTGGTCTAGTCCATTGAGAGAAATAATGTTGCAATGTTAAGCCACAGACGAATTCACAAATCGACTTAGTTGTATGAAACAGTCCAAAACAGCACAATTCACAAGTGACCTAGCCGAAGCGGACCCAGAAAAAAAAAAAAAAAAAAAAATACAACTCAGAGACCACTCACAAAAAAGCTTTACTTCGGCCACGCGCGATTTTACCCGCAGTCACTTTTGCTTTCGTTGCGAGACGAACAAGAAATGGCCAAAACGTTCAGCTGGCTTAAAGTCGAAACCCCCAAGTGATGTTCATACAGTCATGAAAGACGGTAAAGTGAAGCTTAAACAGTAGGCGACATATGTACAGCGCAGACAGCGCCGACAGCGCCGAGAGCAGAGACAGCAAAAACAGCAGGCGACGTCAAAGAAGTAACAGCGCAACAGTTGCTCGCTTGTAATGGTGTTTGGCTAGCTAAATTGGCTGTGCAATGCAACTGCGCATGCGCAACACTCATGAACGTAAAAGTAATATACCATCCAACAGCTGCTTACAATCCGGCTTAAAAACCGGCCGGGCCATCTTACATACAACATACCTACCGACGAATGGTGCAGCATTAACAGTGCTCAGAAAACTGTTATTAAAACAGCTGTTATTGTTTTCACATCACATCGCATAGCATGAAAGTCAGAGACAGAGCCAACAGCCACAGCCACAGCCAGGAAATGTGAGCCGAGCTGGACTGAGTGCTTTTCATAGTTTGTGGCGTGGCTTGATTTTCTCAGGGACAAATGCACTCAGGCTGCTATGCCGCACATGCACATATTCTACTTGTATTAAAATGTCACTTACCTTGCTGTGAAGTAAATTGTCTCGCATGCCTGTAACTGGAAAATATGTAATAATGTAATAATAATGCATTCGATAATAGCTCAAAGCTCAAAAGTTCACTTTTTCTTTCGTCGCCGCTGAGCAAACTACAGCAGCCGATGGCATTTGAACATTCGTCTGGGTGCTCCGATTCAAATAATTTTGATTCCGACGTTTACACACAATTTTAACTTTAAACTTTCATTGCCAAGCTGAAATCGAAAATGTTCAAAGAATAGGCTGAATTTTATTTAGTTTTTTTTGTGTGTATGTGTTTTTTTTTTTTGTGTGTATTTCTTGGACTTCGGTGGGTCACTGTCAAACGGAAACATGTTTACAAGTTGCTGGGTCATTTTTGACTTATTTGTATAACAAGTTGAATGGGGCATTATTTACAATGCAAATTACTTTTTGTATAATATGAATGTTTTTAAGGCACATATTTTGCATGGTTTTGTAGTTCAGTCGAATAGCAGTACCCCAACTATAATTTGTTTCTAATCTGTTTCCATTCAAATATAAGGATTTAAATTTAAATGAAAGAAACTTGCACAAAAAAAAGGTTTAAATCGAAGAAGGAGTTGAAGAAAACACTTCACTTTTTAAATTAGAAGAGAAGAATTAACCGTGTTTACGCAAGCTCAGAAATGTTTCCGTAAAACACCCATGGAAAAAAGAACCGAAAATTACTTGGTAAACAATTTTTTACTTTCCCTGATACCGAGTTGAGCAAGTAATCGAAGACTGTTTAGCACGCAGGGTTGTATCCAAATTTTTTGATTTGCTTTGCCTTCTGCATGAATGGGGCTCAAAAAAAAATTACACAAATTGCATTAAAACGATGAAAATATTCCATTAAACTGTCCAAATTAATGCATCTGGAAAATGTTCTCAAAATCTTTGATTAATGCCCAAAAAATCATATGAAAAAATATTTTGCCCCTGTTTTATGAATACTTTTTTGCATTGAGTTTTTCATTGCAATAAACACGAAGAAACTCCCATAAAATAAAATATTTTTAATGATTTTTAAACCATCAAACAAAGACCTTGAGTACATTTTTCACAGAAATGAGTTTGGAGACTTTGCCAAAAATTTTTCACTGGTTTTAACACATTTTTCGTACTTATTTCTTGGTCCATTTTTTTGCGAGCCCTTTTTATGAGAAATGCACAATGTCCATTTTTTATGCAAAGAAAAAACGAGAAAAAATGATCGCAGCTAATTTTTCTGAAAGCAAATTAACCCCGAATCCGAAAGTGTAGAATTTTTGGCAGATTTAGAAGAGTTGGAGAAAAATTTCCATAACCGTTTCTCTCACCCTTTGTCAAGTTGCAGCTTGTTTACTTACTTGCCTTTAGTGTGCAAATATTTACTTCATATCTGAGTGTGGGGCATTAACGCTTACAATAGAACCTTTTTCTTGGAAGTTCCGGTCTCTGATTGGACAGGAAACTGGTTACTTTTTAGTGTACAAAAATTTTTATTATATACAGTCAAACTTACATAACTTGAACTGAATTGGGTGGCAATGGAGAATATTTTATATACAATTTCTCTTCCCTAACTCAATGTCTCTATAACTCTAACTATTTCTTTTAATGGTGTTTGGAGTCATTTGACATCCAGAATGCTCTAGAATTTAGACAATCTCAAGCCTTAATATATGCACTCAAAAAAAAAAAATAAAAAAAAAATAAAAAATTTCTTCATTCTTCATAATCGATACTAAAGAATCAATGCAAATCCGATGAAGACCTTAAAGTTTCATAAAAATTTTTAAATCATTTCTCCCACGAAAAGCGAAACTTTTTATTTATTTTTTTTTCAAAGAATGAAAGAAAAAACTATAAAACAAGTAAGGGTGTTATAGTCAGGCGAACCTGACAATAGAATACCCGACACAGACACATATGTTCAAATAATTTTTAATATCAAGAAGTGTTTAAGGTCATAAGGGGCCCCATATACCGACTTTTGTTAAATTTCTTTATGAAAACTGCCCCTTTTGCCACGCCCACTTTTCCAATTTTTTTGGAATTCTAATCGGAGGCTTAGATATACGCTCTAATCCTAAGTTTTATTGAAATATTTCGAAAAAATCCGATTTTGGGACACTTTTTAGATTTTTGTGACAGACCCTATTACTGGAGGTACCCTTAAAATTGGTCCGATCCGGTCCATTCTCGAGCTTGATCTCACTCATATCTTTAGCAATCATTTTACCACATCTTGTCAAAATATTTCAACTCCTTCGGAATGAAAAATGCGTGCGGACACAACCGCACAAACGCAATATACCCTCTAGTTAGAGTTAATCGTGGAGCATGGAAATACTTTCACTTCACCTTAACGTGTCAAAAGAGTGGAATGAAATTTTTCCTGGTAAGCTCGTAATTTTCCAATGAAATTGACTTAATTATCCAGAGAGAAAAATTGCTTGCAGAATGCTTCAGTAAAATCCGTTTTAAATTCACATACAAATTAAGAATAATTATATCACTGGAAGTTAATATATGGCAACCTTGGAAATAAGGGAAAAGCTTATAAATATTTTAATTAAATTGTGATCTTGCCGAAGTAGCAAGTGTCACATCATCATAGAGCAGATGTGCTTTTGATTCATACATTGAATATTTTTGTTTTAAAGCGCTTCACAGTTTAATCGTATCATAAACATATTTCAAAATGTAATTGAAAACGTTAAATGTTTTTAAAAAAAAATTCTTTTTTTACACTAAGCAGAATGATCAAAGTAAATATATCGAAAGAATCGCTGTCGCGTTCTCTTTGGATTCATCAAAGCTGGAGGCGTTTTTTTTTTTTTCTATAAAGGTTAAAAGCATACGGCAATGAACATTAACATTGATACAGATGAGTAAAGTTTTCCAAAAAAAAAAAAAAAATTAGATTCCATAAATAAATTCTTTTTCATTTCAAAAAGGTTAACTTGCGAAAAAGCGGTTTTGTTGAATAAAATTCCAATCAAAAAGTTTCATAATTCGAATCACAATTATTTTGAGAATTTGTTCGGCCTTTGGTGATTTTGAGTTGAATTTGTTAATAAAATTCTTTTAAGACATTTTTGGTACATGATCCTGTTATGGAGGTTTGACTGTATTCGAAAAATATTATTTAAGGAATTCTCATAAATTGAATTTCTAAGACATTTCTTTTATATGAGATCCCTCAGCATACAATACTCCGTCAGTAACTTTTGACGTAAATGCCCACACAGGAATGGAAAAAATTCTTTTGGAATTAAAATTTTTCAAAAAAATTGTATATAAATAAATTTTGACTCAGCAAAAACCAAAAAGCTACCCTTTAAGAGTCTAGATTCTAAGCTAAAGAGTTGCTCTGAGGGCTCTTATAACAACTTAAATTTATATACTTACCTATAAATAACTGTCATAGCTTTAACCCGGCCATGTCCTCCTTTTTTTTACCTTCATACACAACGGAAGCTAATGGAGCTTCTCGATTTCAAAATAGGGCTTAGCATCGAAAAAATATTCGACGAGCAACATGAAGCTCTTGACTTCATGATGATGATTAAGACGAATTTCAACGAATTGTGGGAGCTTTAAAACTGCAATTTGCCAAAGCATAAAAATTCATTGTTTAGCATACACAGTAAAAACTAAAGTTTAAATTTAATACCAGTTTGGTTTTTATATAGAACAATGCCAAAAAGGCATTAAATTAAAACCTTTTTGGTTTAAATGAAGAGAGAGAAAAAATTGAACATTTTTCGTATGAAAAAAAAAAAAAAATTATGTGTAGAGCGAAAAGAAATGAGAGATATTGCCTCACAATCTGATGTCGGTGAGTTCAATCCCCGGTCAGGCGAGCGTCATTTTTTTTTTTTTTTTTGAGGAATAAGTAGGTAATAATTATAAATAAGAATAAAAATTTAAGAGGAATAAGAAGCTTGAAACCAATCTTTTTATGAAAAAAAAGAGATTCCAGCAGAAGAAGAACCTCTCATAGGAATTCTTGAAACAGCATGACGGACAGACACACATTTTTGAAGGCAGTCGAGATACTTCAACCTTATCGCTGGCAACTATGTATGTCTTCTCCTTCCCGAGTACATCAATTTATCCTATTTCCAAGTTCAAAATTTACTTTACCTTTTTCCCCACTATTTTTCCACAATTTCTTTCGCCTGCGACAGGGTTCGAACTCGGACCTTTCAGAATGCGAGGCAAAAACGCTTCCACTGCGCTAACAAGCGATATTATTCGCACGTACTAGATATATTATATCAACGTTCGATAAAATCGAACTATAGGCGCCTCGGTTGTTTGTACCAAAGCTATGTAATCGCGAGAACAATTTGACAATTTAAGAATTTTGTTCGTTTTTGAGATCTTTTAAAACCAAAAGGTATTAAAACTAAACTTTTTGGTATTGAAATTCAAATTTAATACTAAAAAGATTTAATTTTATACCGATTGGATTTAATTTTAAACCTATAGTTTTTACTGTGTAGAAACACTATGATAAGGTTGTTATACTCAGGCGATCCTGACACTGCAATTTCTTACAAATATAAACGATTTACTACATGTCACATGAATGTTTGAAAATTTTTTAAAACAGAATCTCGGACCACGACCATTAAGGAAAGTACTCTAGAAATTTTTTTGACCATAAAGAAGCATAATATACCAACCCAGTAGATGTCCTCGTGAAAATGGGAGCCGCACCACCTGCCTTCGTGGAGGATGCGCGCGGTGATATTTCTACACGAATATCATTACGCTTCACCTCGGACGAGTTCATTCGCATGGCAGCGGGAAAGTCCAAAGGATGTTCATCGAGACGGAGCCGGTACGAATGATCATTTCGCCTCGTCTCGTTGACGCTGTCCTGCTAAGCATTTCACTTGGCTGTCCGCTCTGAAAGGCGCGAGGACTTGTTCCGCGCCGACACAATTTTCTGCTGGGAAGCTCTGCTCAATAACTTTATTAAAACCACCCTTCAGCCACGCTTCAACGAGAGGCTAAAACTTTAAATGATATTTTAAAGGGCCTTCCCGGTTCAGGAAGGCATGCGGGCTCCTGAAAGGGACTTTAAAGTTTTGTTGGTTTGTCAATAGATACTGCCTAAATTTGATCGGAGGCTAAAATATAAGCTCAAATTTATTATTATTATATATCAATTAATTAATCCTGAAGCAGTTATTCAAAGAGTATTTGAAAATAATCGTGTTTTATCCACATGAGGCATTCACAATTGGCGGATATGGCGGTATTGGGTCACATCTTGACTATGACTCTTCAGCGCTTTTACAGTGCCTAAAGTGTTGCAATTTTGGAACATCTCGAAGTAAAAACCAATTTTTGAACTTCTGACAATTATAGCTCAGAGATTGAAAACTGATTGCTTTTCTTGGGAACGCCAACTTTCGGTTGCAGTTCTTTAAAATATAATTTGACTTAACCCTCTAATGCCACATTTTTTTTTTTTTTTCTTTTTTCAATGAAACGTTCAGATATGACTAATTTCCGATAGAAAAACATGAATCTGAAATAGTTATTATTAGTTGTTTTTTTGGTAATTTGTTCGAAAAAAGACCGTCTAAATACGGAGCCTGGAATTAGAGGGTTAAATATCTAGCCCTAACCGCCAAATTGACGCAAGCGACAAAAAGCAAATTTTACAGGAGAGCGTTTTTTCTGAACTTGTTTGCATTGACTGGCATAAAAATTATAAAACTTATAGTGCAATATCTCCGTTAATATTGAGCTTATCGTCGTTATATCTTACTAGGTGATGAGTTTCAGGCTGTAGAACATATTTTCATCAAAAAGTCAATTTCGGAAAGAATGTCACTGTCAATTTGGCGGTTATGGCTCAATATCTTTACATCCGTCCAAGACTTGCTGAGCCATTATTAAACATTTTAAGGTTTGTCCCTTTTATGAGTTGATGCTTTCCTATTATGTGGTGACTAATTGCAGCTTTAAGCTTAAGTATCGCTTGATACTCCTCCCTCAAGGTCGAATGTCTGAAGGCCCTATGACAGAAAAGTCAATTCTGTAAGTGCCCGGAAATCTGAAGTCTCAGAAGACTTACAAAAAAATTCAATTAACCTTTTAGGAATGACATAATATAGGCATGTAACATTACGTTATTATTGCCCTCGCTATTTCTGTGCACATAATTGCTTTTGTCTATAAACGATCGAGTAAAAAATTGTGTTTGAAATACCAGCGATAAGAACATAGGTTTTTTGTTTTTTGCCTCTTTTTTTTGTGTGTGGGTTACATGACAATTTATCAGCTTTAAAATGCATTAACGGGAGCTACAAAATGAATTACTACTGTTTTTTTGTTTTAGCATTCATAGTTACCCATAAATTTATCCGCGTGTCTCTGTTTTATTAAAATGTAAGCGAATGGCGCGATTATTTTACGCGTACCCACAGCTTTGTAAATCCGTTCATCTCGGTTGAATTCCTTTTGACATGAAAACCCACAATTCGTACATATTTGATAGTGGGTACATTTAAACGCATCCGGGTTTTGAATAAATAATTATGCATCAAAAAAAAAAAAAAAACCAAAAAGTTGCAAAAACGAAATAAAATAATGAACAAAAAAGTCCGAGCGAAACAACAAAAAATGCGTTTAATAATTAAAACCCAAAATTGTAGCGAAGTTCAGCTTTTCAATTTGGTTGTTCGGGTTTTATGGATATTCGCTTTTAGTCTTTTGTTATATGTTTTGTGGCTTTTCTTGCCTTCTTCAAAACAGACATGGATGATTTTGTTTTTCCTTTTTTATACCCGACGCACTCTGTTTCGAGGGTGTTGTATTGCGTTTGTGCGTACGTGTGTACCCAGAACTAATTAAGATAGACCATCCAAAATGAATATAGAAACGATCAGCGTCACCAGAAATTTCTATTTAGCCATGTCCGTCCGTCTGTCTGTCTGTCTGTCCGTCTGTTTGTATACAGTTTTCTTTCGAAGGAGTTGAGCTATCTTGATGAAATTTGTATGGATATTGGCGGGGACATAAGCAAGATCTAAAATGGGCATTATCAGAGCGTTCTAATGGGAACCTCCAGTCATGGGGTCTATTAAGAAAATTGTTCTCTGAACTATTCGCAATATTTCAATAAAATTTGAATTTTGACCTTTAGGGAACGTGTCCAAACTACGAGACCCTTTTAGGGGGGGAGGGGGGTCCTGAAAGTACTACACTTGGACAAATTGGTCACTTAAATTATTCTACGGATTGTCACCGAGGGGGGAAGGGGGGTAAAAAGTAGTAAAAAATGGTTCACGTAGTTTGGACACGTTCCCTTATATTTGAGCAGTCGATCAAATTTTGGCAGTATTTATTGACAAACCAACAAAACCTTAAAATCACATTCAGGGGCGGCATGCCTTCCTAAACCGGGAAGACCCTTTAAAATACCACTTAAAGTTTCGGCCTCTCATTAAAGCGTGGCAAAAGGGCGGTTTAAATAGAGCATAAATTCAATGGTCGTGGTCTTGGACTTTAACGTGCTTTAAAAAATATTCAAAAATACTGAAACCGCTTATCTGTGTCGGGGAGGCTCTATGCTCCACATAGGAGAAAAGAAATAATACATCATCATCATCATCATCATCATCTGTGTCGGGTATTGTATTTTCAGGCTCGTCTGACTATAACACCCTTCATTGTTTGAATTTTGATTTTGCTTTTGAATTTCGGTTTCATATCTCGGCTCAACAAAAGCTGATGCGTTAAATAATACAACTGCTTCGGGATTTTTGGACAAATTTCCAGTTGCTATAAATTGCGAAAATTTATTAATTTCCCCGAAAATACCGTTGGCTAAACGAAACAATATTTCGTTCTTTTCGTACATTTTCATAATTATTTTTTTGTCTATTTCCATTGTTGGTACTTAGTTTCGATAAAAAATATATATATACATATTACTTTACCTTATTGTCGAAAGAAAGAAAGAGGAGAGCCCAGAGGCATTCATTCGTTTCATTGAAGCTTGCCAAGTATCGCGTTTTAAACTATCGCCCGGAAAATAAAAACTCATAAAATATGAAAAGAAAAGAAATTTACGATTTTGGCTAAGAAAAACTTTTCTTCGTAAACATTTTTGATAAGAATTCTAGTCTCGAAGGATGTGACGCTTACTAACTGGCTTTTGTGTGGCGGTCAAAAACCATTGTCCTTCGATTTTACCGAATAAAATGTAGATACAAACGCAATGAAAATATGTATCTCAAAAAACAAAAGTCGCAATGGCTTCCAAACTTATACGATGACACAGCTTTGTATAATTTAAGCTCGTCACTAAATTCGAGAGAACTCCTGACTCGTGATGAATAATTAATTATTGCCGGAAAAGCAAATATAAAACTACCTTAAGGCTTTTTGCAGACCAATGAAACACCAACAATACCAACATTAATCCAGAGAGTATAGAGTAACTAGTTCTTCAATTTGTTATCGAAATATCGTACACAAAATGTCCATTGTCGTTTAGCTGTTGCTCTTTGTTTTCATTGTTTACTCAAATATCAATTCAGAATTCAATTGTGCCAAGTTTCTTTTGCCTTAAGCCTCACAGTAGGCCCAAATTGCTATGAAGCTCTTCCGAATCGAAATTGATGTTTGTGGGTGGTAGAATAATTCCAAATAATCCCGCTTAATTCTCGCTAAGCTCCATCGGATTACACATAATCAGTCAAAATTTCAATGGTAAATAATATGAAGATCCAAAGTCAGTTATTTATGAATGCAAAGCTGTGGCAATTGTTTAAGGCATTTGCTATTAACTCGAATGATAAGGAAGAAAATTCATAGGAAGTGAACAACAACGGACAACGTTGGAGAAGGACGAATGTTCTTCTTAAAGGGCAGAAGATATTAAAGAGCTTAATAGGCACTGGAATATTTCTGGAATTATTTTGCTAATAACTACTTATTTTGTTAAAATATTTGGAAAAAAATATTTACAGTGTAATACAGTCAAACTTCCTTATAATGAAGTCGCACGGGACCAGAAAATCACTTCATTATATAGAAATTTAATTTTACAGAAATTATTAACACGTACACTGAAAGTAAACGAAAAAGCTGTGCGTTTTGAAATTATTTATATAGGAGAACTTCATTGATAGACGTTCACTATACGGAAGTTCGACTGTACAGTGTACACTGTGCAGTGGAAATAGATTACTCTTATATGCCATTCAGACGACATCGAAATCCCGGGATTTTGGCACTTTTGAGAATTTCAGTCGATAACCAGTCGAAATCCAGGGCATTTCCCATACAAATAAATGTCAAAATAAATCCGCTCAGAAATTGGATTTCAACGAAATCCTAAGGGAAATCCGGAACAAACTGAATGCAGCTCTGTGTTTTTCGATAAGTATCGATGAAATGCTGCAACACTACTGTCAAATTTTGAAAAACAACCAAAGTAAACAAACAGGCAATGCTGCCACACGCAAACAAAAAATTCCCTACAAACTAAAAAAAAATCCCTACAATTCTTTACGTTTTTCCCTACCACAAATATCGTTATATTTTTTTTTAAATAATATACCTCTTGCCTATAAAAATGTATGAGTGTCCATTAATATGGTAGGCTAATATTTTTGAGAATCTTTCAGGGTAGTCTGGAACTCCGACTCGTACTAAAGTCATTTGAAAATTTGTTTTTTTTTTTTAAATAAAAAGTTTTTTTCAAAAATTAATTTTTTTTTTTTTTGTTCAAGGGAGTTTTTGTTCAAAAAATCCCTAAAATTTTTTAAGGAAGTGGCAGCACTGGAAACAGATGAATGGCTGTCAAACCAAATCCTCTCAAATGCGATATTGTCGTGTGAACGCTTGGATTTCGATGTGGACTTGACGAAATCCAAGTGCCGAAATCCCGGGATTTCGATACTCGTCTGAATGGTATATTAAGCGGACACCTACCGGTCCGTTCAACAGACATGTCCGCTTAAGAGAAAACTATTTGCGAAACACGAATACTAGTGTATTCAAAAAAGTGTCCGCCTAAGAGGAGTGTCCGCAAGGAGAAGTTACACTGTATAAAATCAATCCTCAGCCCTTTCACAACCTCAAATGACGGCGAATGAACTGCGAACTCTTTTAAAATGAAAGGTCATCAGCTTTACTTGATTACTTGAGTACAGTTTTCCAATTATTCCAATATTATTTAAATATTCCCGCCACGTTCGCTTGACGTCTTCGACAGCCACCACGAACTGTTAACTCTTTCCATTGAGCATTTGATTGTAAGTAACCTAATGCTAACATGAAGAGACGATCGTCTCTAGCGGTGATTAAACGTGAACGATAATGAAATTCTGCGATGACTTAGAAAAGTTCAACTTGGAATATTAATGGCTTTCGGATGCATTGGCTGCGATTTTTATGCGACTTTCAATCGAACAAATTGTGATATTTGACGGCCGTTAGATGAAATGTCACCGAGACATTGAAGTACTGCTTACGTCTTCGACAGATGGGTCCCGGTTGCGAGCCAGTCATCCAACCACGTAATTGATATAGGAACGCAAAACTATTATAAAAGCGAAAAGGAGAATAATGTTAAATCGTTAAATCGGATAAAATACCGAAAAAGAAAGACAAGTAAAAAGAATACCAGTGCCAAGAAAAAAATTTATCACTGTCAATTATTATGCAAGAGCTACGCTCGTTTTACTCGACGACGACGTTGACTCTTGGCAGAGCCCGGGCCAGAGCCAGAGCCAGGGCAACTGTCGTCGATGCCAATATCAGGCGTTCCCGTTGCCGCTGACTATCAAAAATTTTTCAATAAAATCGTACAATAAAACAGCTCAGAAAAGGAATAAAAAAAGCTTACCAAAAAAATTAAAAAAAATTAAAACGAAAGGAAGAAAAACGCGCTACAATTATATGAAACCCAAACACGTTCAGTAAAGGCTTTAGCTGCAAGAAAGTATCTCATGCCCATGTCAATTTGTTCGTATATATATATATGTACGTGCAACTGTGCCTCGATTGCTGAGGAACGTATGCACATTCGAATTGTACGATTGTCTTGACCATATAACAGTTTCATGCATATGTCGGAATTTTGAGCGTTTAACGCCAGTGCGTTGGAATGACTGCGAAACCTTACGACTTCACTGGCCACTCGCCACTCTCGGGCACTCGTCGTCGATACCTTCGAGTGTCATTAACAAGTTTAAAACGGTCGCCAACACCATCAGCATCCGTTGCCATCACTGTAAAATTGCTTTCAACAAAAAAAAATATTTTTTTTTTTTACTTTATGCTGCATTTTTCATAATTTCCAGTTGAAAGTATGCCAAAATGATTTAAAAAATTACGCAGGCCTACCTTACCGCAAACCTTTACAGCCAGTGTGTACCTTCATACATACATAAAGATGTATGTGAATGCGAGCGCGTGAGTGTGTAAGTGTCTTTGTGACTTTCCTTGAGCATGCAACTGATACACATTGAAAGAGGTCCTTATGTCTTGCCATGAGTATCCATAATAATCGCATCGAAAAGAGGATTTTGGAAGGCTGAACAGGGGAACGGGATAGTCAGGATCACCAGTGCAACACTGTTCGGTGTTGTGTATCAACAGACGCCGTAACGAAATTTCCCCCTTTGAACTTTTCAACACATAAAGGAGCACTCGACTTTGCTGCTCCCCACTGACCTTGCCAAGGACGTTGATGTTAAGAGGCTGCGTTGAGCTAGAATAACACAACAACGTGCTGGTCGACAATTGACTAGCTTAATGGAATATCCTTGCTTTGATACAGCTAGCTCTTGCAAAATTCAAATTATGCAGATCACAATCGATTCTCCTTTGATTCCCTGTGGGTCAAAAAGTTCTCAACGTACTGCAGACGATATGCAAAAGGACATGCACACACAAAGGCACGCACCCACGCACGCACACGACACGCATACGTCCACTCGCGTATATTCAATTATATAGCTTATATGGTAATTTAGATCAGATGGGAACGAAAATGCATATTTAAGTAAAATAATGAAAAGTTTTCTCATAAGCTCACAGGCTGATTATCATTTTGGCTTTTACGCATTTGTACAACTCTCCTGGGGCCACTTGAGCTATTTGAGTTTTTGCAAAACTTTTCGAAATTCTTTTGTATTGTTCAAGGGTTGCGTTAATGTACTTATTATCCTTTTTAGTTTATTTTCGAGCTGTTCATAAAATTCCTTTTGAAGGGAATGCGTTTTTAATTGAATTGAAAATGTTTTATGTTTTTCAACGTTCTTATGAACAATTAAACATTTTTTCTTGTGTTTTTATTTTTTAATTTTCTATTTTAAACTAATTTGCCCTCAATCTAAAGTGTTGAATCCTTTGAGAGATTTCTTCCAGCATCAGAACACTGCTTTATTCTTTTAAATGCTTCAAGCCGTCTTCAAGTAGGTAAATTTTTCCCCCATTATCGACCTTCAATATTTCCTCAACATAAAAAAAAAACAATTTATTACCTTGAATTAACCCCTTAATACAGCGACAGCATCTTGAATTGAACCAACATCTGATGACATATCGCACCGTCGTCAACGTTATGTACCTACGAATTGAAAGCCTTCGCGGGGTATTAAAAGCCTAAATGAGAATTATGATAAGAAGCATTAAAACTTTCAAAAATTTTGAGCTGTTGGATCGTTCGGAATTCTTTAAAGGGTAATTAATATAAATTGCCTTTGGATGGGTGAGGAAGTAATTAAAGTCTGGAAATTCAGAAATTTATATTTAAAATAAAAATGAAGACATAAAACTGGCATGATTAGTTTCGCATGATGAGACGAAAAGGGGTAATTGTTTGCCTTGAGAAAGCTTTTCACACCTTTGATTCGAATTGATAAATGCGCCGACAGCTTCGTTCAATCATAAAAATTTGTGGTAGTAAAAAAAAGCTGACATATTTAAACTCGTGGAAGCCACATGATGTAGTTGCTTGATGGTAGCAAAATATCAGACAGCTTATCTACAATAAACATCATTTGTACACTAGTTCAGATTTTTCGAAAAAAAATTTCGTGAAAACCTTAAAAGGATCTTATCTCCAAAAAAAATAGAAGGAGTTGTAATAGAGCAATGGAATTTGACAGGCATTTCCATAGGCGTCTTCATAATTAGGCGAATAAATGCTGCCTACTCAATATCTACCGCAAAAGATCTTAAATCGTTTTTAAGGAAGATAGAAGTTGACTTATGCTAGCATATCTATATCCATATCCAGTACCTATGTTCATGCGCATTCAAAATTCTTAAAATATCTACACAAAAAATAAATAATTTATGTCTTTCTCCTCCTAACTGAAATTCTGGATAGGCCAATGAGTATTTATTGCAATTAACATATATTAAGAAATTTAAAAAGAAATCTTGCTCTGGAGGGCTATAATAAATCCAAACTTTTTGACTGCCACGCCTTCTTTCCCTTCTGCTATATCTTTCAAACTTCGCAAAAAATCAATAGAGTATTCACAAGGAAGGTGGAATCTGTCGGAATAATTTCGATTTTAATTCGTCACGTAATGGGGAAAAATAACCGGTTTGTTTAAATACCAGCGAAAAGGCTTCATTTGCTTCCGAAATGTCGAGAATTTTCTCTCCACTTAAAAGGACACTCTCTACAAATTTGATATTTCATTAACGCTTACATAGAGTAGAATTCATGGCCCGAGGGGTTCTCCTTCCTTGAGCAACGTGGTTATAATTTACTGTTCAAATGAGGTGCCAGACACCTTGGTGTTTAAGTAACCACTTACTGTGAACCAGGATCCAGCACTTTAGCGAGTAGGAATTCGTTCCAGAAGTCCTCTTCTACTCCTCTTCAAAAACACGTCTGTATAGAAAAAATTCTTTTAAAAATGTCTTTTAGGTTGAACATAATTGTAGATATGAGAGATTTAACTGAAGAAACAATTGAAGTCCCAAAAAATTTTTTTTCAAATTTTTCAATTTTTATTCAATGGTCTTATGACTTCTGGGATATGATCATTTTTTCCAGTGAAACATTTTAAATAGCATTAATCATTTCGTTTTCAGCCAATTCAAAATGTTATTAACGTTCGTATTTTGTAGTATAAAACACAAATATATTTGTATTTTAGTGTATTTTTTATAGCCCAAAACGGCCTTGATATTAACCCAATTTTATAGACTATATGGTTATTTGTTTTCTTTTAGTTTTATGAATAAAACGTTTTTTATGAGTGTCTGAAGCCTCGAAAATTTAAGTAAAAACCCAAACTGACATCTTCAGTTTCTAACTGAAGAGACTGAAGTAATTTTTATTCATTCCGTTCCACTTTTGAAAATGAAAACAAAACCAGTTCGATAAACTTTAAAACGAAAAAAAAAAATAGATTAATTCACATGAACTTAAAGCAATAGGTCAACTGATTTAATGCCATTAATATTCATAATGTTTATGCATCTGAACAACGTGACCTATAACAGATTATTTGTTAAATTTTAAGGAATTCAATTATTTTGAATAAAATTTGAATATTTCATTCATGCACAAAACACACAAAAAAAAGACGAAATCACAAGACTTTTGTTATTCTAATGAGATAACATGAGTTCAAATAAACGAAAATTAACGATTGTCGGATTAAAAAATATTTTCAATGCTCTGTGGAAGACAGCAGGAGCGCTATAATCGCTAAACCAACCCAGCGGGAAATTATCTCCTGCATGACAATGTCATCAGTGATGTCATCGATGACATATAGGTGACATTGTCATGTGTGACATCTTGGAGGACATGTCATCGAGGAGGGATGCTGTTTATGTGCTTGATTCTCATTGGCTACTGAAATTTAAAAAAGGTTTTAGCGTCAGTTCAGCGTTAGCATGAAGTGGCATAGATGATGAGTGCTCGACTCTGAATCCGAAGATCGCGGGTTCGTTCCCTGGCTGAGGCGAACTAAAATTGTTAAAAATAGATTTCTTAAAAATTGCGAAATACCCAAAGAGGGGGCAAAGAAGAGAGTTATCAAACTGGTTTCTTTAAATATAAATTTACAAATGCTTTTTTCGCCATCGCACGCCCTAGCATGACAATGTCACCGCTGAAGTCCCTATCAGCTCCTGTGTAAATTTCATACAAAGTGTCACCGGAAATAGCATGCATTCCGGCTCCGAAGTCACTAGGACATCATCGGAAATGTCCGCGGGACATTTCCCGCTGGGAAATATCGAAACATAATGGTATTAATTAAAAATACATTATTTATTTAATTTATTTAAATACAGAATCGAAGCCTTCTGAAAAATGCTTATAATTTTCAAATGTCATGCGCTCGAATGTCTCAAGGGTCGGCTTTAATTGATTCAATCACGTTAGATGCACCGCTGTATTTTTTCTTCGTTAACAAAAAATTTAGGAAAAAATATCTTCGACTTTTGATCTTAAAAGAACGTTTGATTTAATTTCAAAGATCAAAATTTCGATATCTATGTATATAAAGAAATTTCCCTTATTGTTGCCACCTCCAAATAAATATTATGGAAATCAATATATTCAAACCAGGGACGTCAACCGGGTGGAAAATTTGCCCGGTTTGGTTCGGCGGTTCAAACTTTGTTTTGGATTGGTTCGTCAAACCGTCAAACTTTTTCTACTTCTTTGAACCGTGGTTTCGGTTCGGTTCATCGGTTCGGGAATTTCTCAAACTGAAAAAATTTGTAAACACGTGTTCCCACTTCAAACGCAATTTTCTACTTTAGCGTTAGATTTCACAATAAAAAGTCGTGGTGGTTACGCTAATATAGAGATGGTATCTGTACTAATTTCATTATAATATCGACTTAAATTTTTTTCATTTTTTGCCTATGGGAGCGACCACTGTGCATGGTGGCAGGCAAAAATTAAACCCTGAACCTTTATAAAAAGAGTTAAAGTTTTCGGTTCGGCTCAAACATTTGTGAAAAACTTCGGTTCGATTCATCAGCAGATAAAAGCGACTTTCCGATTAAAAACCGGTTCAAGTCCCTGATTCTAACGGCAATTTTATGGAAAAAAATTATCCTCCGATTTCAATCAAGCACCTTAATTTGGGATATCTCTTTTTCAAAGGTCGATCCCTCTGCCGAAACATATTAGTGGTATTCAAGCAACAGTGCAAACGCAGTGTGCAATATTTGCACTTGTCAAATTGCGTACAAAAAAAGCAGTGCAAATATTGCACACTGCGATTTGCACTGTTGCTTGAATACCACTATTGTCTTGTTTTCTTTCCCTACTTTCACTTAAAAACTTTAAAATTTATATTCCTGTAGCCTGTTAGACAGTCGACTCTCTTTAATGCGAAACTCGAGGGACTCTTAATGTATTACGAATTATCGAGTGTTTCAATTAACGAGAGTCTACTGTATATTATTCTGAGTTAATTCAGAAGTGTTTTTACTGCTCTACTCCCCGCATTAGAGTTCCATAGGTGATGTCAAAAAGTGTATTGTTTCCCCATATATTTTATTGTATGCAGCATAATTTACTAAGCTGCAATTACGTTAAAAGTGCACCTAACCGATTTTTAGCTCCATTATTGAGGCACATATCCGAAGTTCTTTAAGAACACATGTGAGCCTCTTTAAAAAATGCCAGCCAAATATTAATTTCATGATAAAAGGAAAACTCTTACACAAGCATGACTGAAGAGTATTTAAGATAACCTAAATACTTAAAATAGTCTGTTATTTTGCGTTGACCCGAACTCTTTAAACCAAGTTAAGCAAATCTTTAATCGATTTCAAACAAAAATACCATACAAATTGTTATATTTATGGCATTTTCAGCACAGTGCCTACGCTGCAGTAGATCTATTTTCAAAAGAACCTTTTTCGGATGTGTCCTAATCATCTTCCACTCTTCCAGACCATTTTCAAGAAGTTCTAAACTTGATCGATGGGAAAGTGTTTGAAATTCAAAATATAATTTTTCAACAGGGCTGTTCAATGAAAATTGTTCCTTAAAAAATTTATTTAAAAAACCCAAAATGGGATGCTATTAAAGCGAATGTGCACCTAAGTGAAATGCAGCTATAAGAGAAATTTTCATACAAATACAGAGAAAAATGCTGTACTCTTAAGTGCGAAATGCAGCTAAGAAAATTTACTGTATATTCTTCTACTTAACTCCCTGTATCTGGCGTGGTCTAATTTTATCATTTTAACTGGCGTGGGGTCTAACAAACATCTCAACACTAAAGCGATTTTCCTCTTGAAATGCCCGATTGGCTGGTTTTTGGTCTTGTTTCTTTTAAGAGTAAAAAGTCTTGGACCCATAGTTCAAACGAGAAATATTTCAAATAAAAGGCATCTTTTTTCAGAGAGCGCAAGATTCACAGTCTATGGCGTCAGATGCCGAGGGTTAATACTACTAGCTATCGTCCCTACTGGGTTGGCTTATTTTCGAAAATCTTACTTTTTATACCCGACACCAGTGTGACCATTTTAGCCTTTTGAGGCTAAAACTAGCCTTTTTCTTTTGGATTTGGCCTTAAAATATACTTTTTAGCCTTATCCTTTTTGTTTAGCCTTTTTCATAACAATTTATATTTTATTTAACTTTTTCCTTACATCGTTTGAAATGAAATATTTTTACTTTTACCTTTGAGCAATTCAGAAATTGAGCGGGTTTTTAGCACAATGAATATTGGGAAACAAAGCAAAGAAATTCACTAAAAGAAAACACCCAAAATTCTATTTTAACAATACGTTTTGGCTAAAAAGGCTTAATAAATGCTGTGAAAGCTATGAAATAGCAAAAGATTTATCAAAACTTTATCTTAAAACCATCCAGAAAATGAATCTGAGTTAGAGGAAGACAATCTAGTCGATTTCTAACATAGATGGGCATATTGCACTAGTTTTTAGTGCACTAACCATTTCACTATCACTATTTTTTTAGTGGTAGTGGGATTAATATTTAATTACCATTATATGGTTTGTGGTAGTTAAGTAATCGAATTGCACTACCACTACATGGGTAGTGGTATTTAAAATCGAAATTGCACTACAACTACTTTTTAGTGGTAATTGAAAAAAAATTGCACTACCACTAAATGTAGTGGAATTTAAAAAAAAAAATAGCACTATCGCACAAAAAAGTAACCATAAGTTGTCCCCAATTGGGCACGAACCCCCACTGTATGCACTTAACCACATCGCTTACCCGTTGCACTCGAAGGCTAGTTAATGCTTCTTAAGTTAAACGCACTAAAAAGTAGTGGCAGTGCAATTTCGATTTTAAATAATGCATTTTTTTTACTTAGATATTTCTGTGTTAAATTAAGTCGCTAAATCATTAAAGAACTGTTGGATGGTCAAAAATCATATTTTTTCCGCTTTAGAATTCTATACTGTGGTACGGTTACCAATTTTAATGAAAAGGGTTTTGAGGACCCCTAAACCAAAGAAAATTCCAAAAAAGGTGGGCTTTTTAAGGCCAGTATCTAATGTACAAGCTCTTAAACCAATATTTCCGAAACACTATCACGTACATTTAAAAATTAACAGCTGGGATGTTAATTTAATTTAAAAAGCTGGGTCCAAGGTCATATATATGATAAAAAATTGGTCTATCCTTGAATCGGCGAAAATGCCGGTTTGAGTTTTATTTTTAAAGAATATTATAAAACTCAGAAAATTAGTTTTCATTTTTCGAGTAAATAAAATAAAAGCTTTTTCAAAAAATAATCTTTATTGTTGAGTTCAAAAATATAATACTCAAAAGTAAGGTTGTTATTTTTTTGAATTCTAAATAATAACTCGAAAATAATCATTAACATGTTCAGCTTTTTAAATAAAATTTGTGCAAATTTAAATCATTGGAATTTTCTGAAAGCATGCCAATTGTAGAATAAGCTTTGGCATACTTTTTCAACATTGGTAGCTTTATTTACTTTTCTTTGTGTGAATGAATTTTTTTGGTCCAAAAACATCAAAATAATCATTATTTTCGGTCCATGGTTTAGAAATACAAATAAAATCATTTTTTTTTATACCCGACACACTCTGTGTCGAGGGTATATGCGTTTGTGTAAAAGGTTGTAAGTGTACAGAACCAGTCAAGATGGACCATACAAAATATATATAGAAATGATCTAAGCGTCACCAGGAGAATCGATTTAGACATGTCCGTCTGTCTGTCCGTCTGTCTGTATACAGTTATGGCTTATCGAAGGTTTAGTTGAGCTACTTCGACAAAATTTGGTATGCGTGCTCACGGGGACATGAGTAAGACTAAGTTCGAGAATGGACCCAGATCGGACCATTTTTAGGGGTACCTCCAGGTACTAGGGTCTGTTACAAAATCACAAAACTGCCTTAAATCGGACTTTTTCGAAATATGTATTGATGAAAAAATTTGATAATAATGATGCGATATTTAAAGAGATAATAGATTCCAAAAATTATAACATAAGTGGGCGCCATGGGCAGAAGGGCATGTTTTCGAACACATCGTCTACCCTTGCACCCTAAGGTATTAAATGGTCTTAAGTTAAACGAAAAGTTGTGTGCATTGTCGTTCCTTTAACTTAAGCATCCTTTCATATAAAATTTCTTTGATCGTCATTGTGTTAAGTGTGTAACACTCCAGACTAGGAGATGCATACAAAATATCATAAAATGTCAGCTTACAGAATTCGATTTAGACATTCTCCTCTATCTAACTTCAAAATGTTGAGCGTATATCTTACCTCCGATTATAGTTCGAGCAAATCATTGAAAATTTGAGCGTGCTCAAGGGGCATTTTCAGTAAAGAACATTCGAAAGGACCCGATCGGACCATTTTTAGGGGACCCCGTATAGGTCTTAAAACTCAAAAACTGCTCTAAAAATCGAATTTTAAGATATTGTGAATTGATTTTGTTCTATTTACAGGCTCGCTAGATATGAATTCCTAAATTAGTTAATATGGGTGGAATTTAGTGCGGTTTTAAAATTCAAACCGAAATAAATTTGGGCTTTATACAAAATACCTATGCTTCTATTGTAGCTTAAATGATTTAACATCCTACTCTGCTATCTCGTTCAATAATGGTCCTGTCATCGACTGTTATTATTTTCTTTACTTTATAAATAATATAGTCGAGTTAAATCGATTCAAGACTACAATTTAAGAGTCCATAGCTCAATGTTAGGTCTCAGAAGTTTATACCATCTGCTGTGAAAGGACGCACACTGACACAATTTTTTAACGAAATAATGATAAATATTTATTCAAAAATATTCTGCACTCTAAATCAAAAAGAAAATCGTGCTTTAATGTCATATTTATGTACTCCATATAAATATGTAAATGGAAAATTTATGACTAATAACTAAAAACTCCTTTTGCTTTTCCTTTTCTTTTTCCTTTTCCTTTCCCTTTTGCTTTTGCAACAATAAAAAAAATCAACACCCAATCTGTCAATTGTATTATTTTGTCTTACGTGGGAAAAATTTATTTTGCCGGACTGTAGCCATAAAAATAATTTATTTTCCCACTTGTATTTAGTTCATCAACTGAAAAGAAAATAAAGAGAAAGCATAGAAGGTCTTGTAGGTTTTTCCGTTTTATTGTTTTAGATTTTCCTTCCATTCATTGTCAGGCGAAATTCAATTTCAAACAAGAATTGCGTTAAAAGAAAATGCTTTTCATTGTCTGAATGCTTTAATTAGCACTCGGCATAATTCTCCTGCCATCCTTTGTATCTCTATTTTAATGCCATCAATGCTGATTTAACCTTTTTATGATTATTACAAAGAGCACCAAATGGGCACATAACAAAATGTTCGTTTGTTTTGAGAGCACTTTCACAGGATAGAAAACGAATGAAAGTTTCACAAAAACAAGCTACAAACAAATCGGAATAAACTTTTCCAACAATCAAATCGTAAATTATGAAACAATATAATTAATACGAATATAGTTTGAATTATTGAAATAAGCGTTTTCCCGACTTTGAGCTTCTATATTTTGAGAGCGAAATAATTAAATGTACTTAATTGTTATTTTGCATATTTTCGGAGATCATGACTAATGGCTCATAACGATTTTAATATCATTTTTTTTTTTTTAATTAACTTTTTTTGCTTCAAAATTCCATGGGTAGCTTTCCTTTAATGATTCTTTTTCCAGCCAAATTTTGCCATATTTGTTCGCTGGTTGTCTCCTTATTCGAAAGGAAAAACTATAATAAAAAAGAAGAAGAAGAGGAGAGGAAGGAGAGAGGAGAGAGAGGAGAGGCAATAGAAATTGAATAATTTTTCCTGGAGAATGAACAAATTATTACTTAGCCGAGTAGCTAAATTTTGTTCGACTGGAGTTTGTCACACTGAAATTCTGAGAAAGAGAGAGGAGAGAGAACAGAGAAGAGCTATAGAGAGACTGAAGAAGACTGAGGAAGAGAGAGGAAGAGAGAGAGGAAGAGAGACTGCGAGAGAGAAATACTGAGAGAAAGACTGAGAAAGAGACTGAGAGAGAGACTGAGAGAACAGAACTGAGAGATACAGACTGAGAGATACAGAGCTGGAGATACAGACAGAGATATACAAAGATGTGAGAAAGAGGAGATAGGACAGAAAGAGATATGAGTAGAGAGACAGAGAGAGATAGAGAGAGAGAGAGAGAGAGAGAGAGAAAGAAGCAGAGAAGCAGAGAGGCAGAGAGAGACACTGATAGAGTCGGAGAGAGCTAAAAAGTGAGAGAGTTAGAGAGTGACGCAGTGACCGAGTGAGAGAGAGAAATATTTCAGTATCTTGTCTACGGTTCATGCATGCCTGCAAATGTTTTTAATTCATGAAATACCTTTATATATTGGAAATTAATACCCACTTTTCCCATTTTCAAATTTAAAACCTTTTGGGTCTTACTTATCCCAATAAATCCTAGAATATTATTCCCTCCTAAACCATATGGGTCGTACCGATTTCAAATTCAACATTGATTTAAACACATAGCTTTTATATTCTTTATTTTTAATAAAGAGTATTGAAGTAAAATAAGCAAAAATATCATAAAGGGTTAAACGTTAAAATTGAGCTTATGACATGACTTAAGTAAAAAACCATTTTTTACATAGGAAGCCACTGAGATAAGAAAAAGATTCTGAGTACGAAGACGGAATACACGATATTGGTCAACTCATGGAAATAACGTAAATGTAGGCAACGAAATGTCGGAGTAGTAAAGTACCAGACTTGGCCTACTGTCGACGTTAGCTGAGTAAGGAAAAGCTGCCGATGAAATATTTGAAAAACCACATCTGTGTCATACTGGTTCATGACTGCCTGCGAAAATGTTTATTAATTTTTGGAACATACTACATTGTATATATGAATTTATGTATGAGTCCAACTCTTATTTCTAAATTTAAAACTCTTTTGGGTCTTACTTATCCCACATTAATTGCCTAGTAGATCGCATAATCCCCCTCCTCCCTCTCTCAGTCGCTAACCCCTTCTTCACATTATTATAAAATCTAGCTTTTCGTATTCTTATCTTTTTGTCAGTGTATTTGTAAGCTTCAAACATAAGCGAGAAATATATCGACTTCAAAGGGTTAAGCGTCTAATGACTTATGACTATGCACTTAGTTAACCTTTTTACCATTGTTTTCATAGAGTTCGGTTCCTTGATTGAATACAGTGAAATCCCTTAACTTAACTTACTTCTTTGACTACTCTCCTCGTCTATTTTGCTTTTGAAACAATTACAATAACCGTAAATGTCCGCATGTGGGAGACTATAATGTACATATCTACATTAATTTTTAATATTTTACGAAAATTATTAAATATTAAAATAAATGGATTTTTATAAAAAGCTTTTTTAACTGATAAAACTTTAACGGCAATAAAACAAATATTTTAACGACCATTTACAAACGCCAAAACAAAAGATCGCCAGTCATACAAAGCTCAGCCTTTCATGTTAATAAAATTGAAAATAAGTAGCGATTAATAAAATAATTTGTATAATCTGATTGAGGTAAATACAGTACCATTATTATAATTCAAATAAAATAAAAATTTTATATTAACACAAAATAGAAATGAAATAATTCGACCATAGCCAAAGACATAAAAGTGGAATTTAATTTCTCAAATGCTATTATAAAAGAGTAAAAACGAAATTAAAATAAATAAAATTCAAAACAAAAAAAAAAAAAAAACGTGAAATGAAATGAAATGACTCCCAAAAGCTCGCACAAAAATCAACACACAAAGTCCGGCAATCTAAACGAGCAACGATGAGAGTTGGCAACTTTCTTTGCTGATTTCTTGCCGTTTAAAGAAAATTGTCACAAAACAGTTTAAAAGTTGAAGCGAAAAGAAAAACAATTCCAATAATGAATATAAAGCTTAAAACTGTAGCAAACTGAATGCAAAGACCGAAAATTGGTTGAATCACAACCATAATTGATGCAAATGAGGCAAATAAGCGCGCATAAGCGCCAATGAATGCGCACAACTAATGGCAACACGGACCTGGCAATATTCGACGTGCACGGAGGGCGAGAAAATGCGATAACTTTGAATTCGAAAATCTAACGCATACGATTATTACAAAGAAATGCTTGCGACGAGGCCAACAGTGGATTTGCCAAACGAAGCCGTAATCATTGCCAATGGCAGTCGCAATCAAAATAGGCAATAAGACAATCAATCTTCAAATAAATTTCAAACGTCAAAAATCTTCTTCTTCTGTGTCATCGACTTAACTTGAAAGCCCACAAGTTAAAACTTAATTGCGTACCAAAAAAAAAAAAAAAAAAAAAATGTGACTCATCTATGCATGGCGGCCTATGTTTGCGGAGTTTTTGAATCGACGAACAACGACGCCTTCACAATCGCCAACTCCACGTCGACGGTTCGTGGCGACCGTTCGCTTTGAACAAATACAAAGTTTAATAACCCAGAAAATATGTACATTAAATTAAAAGTCAAGCAATGTGCCTACTCAAAGAACGTGCCTGACTTGAGAGAACAACTCAGCTCAAGCATTGACTTAAGAACGGAAACAACAAAGGAGCAGCAGCAGCAGCCCTCAACTCGATGCGTCCAGTTCAAGAACTTGTCATAGCCCTCTGCCTGGCTTTTCCTTTCGTCATTTGGTCTTAAAGTACCTTCATATGTATATGTACCTTCATACATATGTCAGGTACATACTTGCAAAAGCTGAAGACGTAAATATTTTTAAATTTTTTAATACTTTTTTTATGGAACCTGAAAATGTTGGTGACATTGAGACTTGGGATCTGGATTCCGTTTGGCCGATAAGGGCAGTTACGGCTGCGGCAACTTTCAAAAATTACTGATGAACTTTTCGCAGAATCATATTCGATTGGCTTAAACAAAGAGATCGCGAATTTTTATTTTTTATTATTTTGGATTATATGAACAGTGGTGTAGGTGCAGGAAGAGGAGGAGGAGTATATGAGACTAATTTTAACAGAAATCCCCTTCTTTTACTTCAGTAATCAGCTTTCATCGGAATCAGATGAGCCTGGGCCCTAAATATCGGGATTTCTCACTTAAAAAGATTTTTATGAGCATTTTAAGTACCTTAGACGCGTTCCGATTATATAAGTATGATGAAGAGAGTTTTTCAACTTTCTTTTAGCTACAAATTGTCCTCAAACAGTGGATTAAAATTTTGCTTAGTTTAGAAGATATAGTCAAAAACTGCCGAAAAGAGCCCTAAAAACCGTGCATTTTCAGTACAAAAATTGCCTTTATGAGCATTTTAATTAGTGCAGACACGTTCAGATCCCATAAGTATGTTTCGGAGAGTTGTTAAGCTTCTTACCGGCTACAAAATTTTTGAAAGATAGTATGGGAAAAATTTGGATTCCCTTCAAGCTATCCCAGAAAAGTTAAAAATTTAAATTTTTTTGGGTACTTTTTTTAAAAAGTATTAGGGAATTTTTTTTTTTATGAGTAGTTTTTGTTTTTATTTGTGTTCACTAGACCGTTAGCTACAACTTTGCTAAAGACAATTAACCGATACTCAAGTCATACGGAGCTTTGAAAAATAACTTTGATGTTACGAAATTTTTCGTACCTTAACAATCAGTCAGGATCGCAATGTTTAGGAGTCTATAATAATCAAAACGCTGTTAAGCTGCAGAAACCCGAGCTTGGGTTTTACTAACCTTTGGTGCGGAAATATCAACCTTTTTTGAATTCCCAGTTTTTTATTTTTCCAGAAACCTGTTATTTTTGTGCCACAGTGTTAAATTTAATCACGTTTACAACGGGGTCTTTGTGGTCATTTTATGCAAAATTTGGATGAACATTCTTAACAGTTCCCATAAACCTGTCGCATCTCTGTATCAGTGCTGTCGTTTTCACAATTAATTTCGTTTAGTAAGTTATAGCTTGCCAGTTTTTTAGTGAGTCAGGGTTAGGTTGGCGAGCAATTTATGTAGATACGTTTAGAAAAATTCAAATAACAAATGGGTATGAAAAATATAATATTTAACGAATGCACTCTCAAAAAAAAATATTTCCTGGATGGAACGGGAATGGTAAACTACTGTAATCAAGAGTAAATTTTTTTTTCCACCTGTGAATGATTTAACCGCGAGAATATACAACAAGTAAAGAAGTTTACCTATACTGTGTTCTACATGTCCGAATTGCACACATAGCTATAATTACACTCAGCCTGAAATATGTAATAAATTACCTTAACCAAAAATTCTGCCGTTTTTCGTTGTATCTAGCTTGGATATCTATTTATACCTTGAATCTGATTACTTCGATTTAGACTTACTAAAACATCGAGATTATTATTAAGCACAAAATCATTTTCGTGGATGGTGGTCATGGTCAAATTTTAACCGTTTAGAGGACATTTTGTCTAGCTGCGAATATATCAATTCAAAATAGTAAAAGAATTCAAATTATATCGCGAATTTCGCGGATGGTGGTCTTGATCAAATTTTAACCCTTAGAGACATTTGTTTTAACTGCTCGAAATACCAATTCAAAAATAGTGAAAATCAAAAATTTCGCGAATTTCGCGGATGGTGGTCTTGATCAAATTTTAACCCTTAGAGGACATTTTTGTTTAACTGCGAAATACTCAATTCGAAATAGTGAAAATCAAATTTTCGCGAATTTCGCGGATGGTGGTCTTGATCACATTTTAACCCTTAGAGGAAATTTAGTTTAGCTGCGAAAATACTCACTTCAAAATAGTGAAAATCAAATTTTCGCGAATTTCGCGGATGGTGGTCTTGATCAAATTTATAACCTTAGAGGAAATTTAGTTTAGCTGCGAAATACTCACTTCAAAATAGTGAAAATCAGGTTTTCGCGAATTTCGCGGATGGTGGTCTTGATCAAATTTTTAACCCTTTAGAGGAAATTTAGTTTAGCTGCGAAATACTCACTTCAAAATAGTGAAAATCAGGTTTTCGCGAATTTCGCGGATGGTGGTACTTGATCAAATTTTAACCCTTAGAGGACATTTTGTTTAACTGCGAAATACTCAATTCAAAATAGTGAAAATCAAATTTTCGCGAATTTCGCGGATGGTGGTCTTGATCACATTTTAACCCTTAGAGGAAATTTAGTTTAGCTGCGAAATACTCACTTCAAAATAGTGAAAATCAAATTTTGCGAATTTCGCGGATGGTGGTCTTGATCAAATTTTAACCCTTAGAGGAAATTTTAGTTTAGTCTGCGAAATACTCACTTCAAAATAGTGAAAATCAATTTTTTGCGAATTTCGCGAAATGTGGTCATGGTCAAAATTTATCCAAATGGACGACTTTATTTGGCGGCAAAATACACAACCAGAAGAAGCAAAAAAATAATATTTTGTTTTCAGATATGAGAAATAAGAGAAAAGAGTGTTTTTTTCTATTGTGTAGGATGATGACCATAGATATAGCGATGTCGCAATCTTTTTTTCAGCAGAAAGCTTAAGTCTACATAGTAGCTATTCACTCACCAAATTTCAATAAGCTGGGATGTATAGTAAAAAAGTTATCCAGGAAAAACGTTAAAAATCGTGATTTTTGAAATCTTCTGAACCACTTCCCACGAACCAAGAAGGGACTACGAAAAAAATTTGTATGCAGTTTTTCGGACATTTACCTGGTTGAAGTCCATGCCAAATTTCAATATGATATCTTCATGGCTTAAGGCTGGTCTCCAGTTCGGTAAGGAATGTCAGCAGAAATTTTATGTTTTTTTCTCCGAGGAAAAAAGGAGTACTACAGAACTTTTTAGTGCGACAGAGGCAATCTATCATATGTCACATGTGTCAAAAAAGTGAAACGAAACACAGAAATTAAAAAGGCGCGATTATAAACGTTCAGAATAAAAAGCCCGCAAATTCTTCTACTCTCTTTAACAAGCGATTTTAATTTCGCGTTTATTCTCGTTTGAGAAATTTATTAAGCGTTTTGGTTTTTTTTGGGGGTTTTCTCCATGTTTTTCTGAAAAAAAACCCGAAAAATGGATGCACTATTTTCTATACAATCACAACTGACCTACCTCACTTGTCAAAATTTCTCCAAGAAACAATTCATTTGCAATTATTTCTGCTGATAGCCGGGGTTTACCGTGCACATTTTATGTAAAAAAACGTATTAAAATATGTACTACTTTTTTGCCGAACTGGGGACTGCATGCAGAAAATTTCTTCAAGAAATATTTCTTAAGCATTTCTTTGGCTTTTTTTTATATGGAGTTTTTCATTCCTTGGGGAACTGGAGACCAGCCTTTAGGAGTAAATTACGAAAAACTAAAGTGTGACCGACAGACAGACAGACAGACAGACATGGCTAGATCGACTACTCTTGTCACCCTGATCAAGAATATATATATATGTCTATATCTATCGCGACTCCTTTGGCATGTTACATACTCCGAGCCAAACTTAATATACCCTTTCCTTGGAAAAGGTATAAAAAGAATATTGTATAGCTGTCTTTTTTCATTGTTGAGAAAAAATTTTTATATTACATATATTTGTATTTGTTTTTGAATCAAATTTCTGAAAATTCCTAGTTGAACAGACGAAAACCCTAAAAATAATCAAAAATAATCAAAAATAATTTTCAAAAGTAGTCGGATTACTTTTTTGATTACTTTTGATTATTTTTGATTATTTTTCGTAATCGCAAGTAATCGTGATTCCAATTTGATTATTTGTATTCGTAATTCTTGGATTATTGGGCCAAACAGAAAAGAATCGTACTTAATCAATTACTTCAACTTTTGGATAAAAGTAATCAAATTACTAATGACTACGATTAGTAATCATTACTTCACAGCTATGGTTTGTACTGTTGAATCGACCGCTACTACACATAAGCTAAGAATTAACGGTGAACTCGGTTATTTTAACCTGCTTTTTCAGTTAATATAACTACCTTTTTCTCTCGGTGTATTAGGGATTTTTTTTTTTTTTATTAGTAGTTTTTGTTTTTATTTGTGTTCACTAGACCGTTAGCTACAACTTTGCTAAAGACAATTAACCGATATCTCTAAGTCATACGGAGCTGTTGAACAAAAACTGATGCTACGAAATTTGACCAAAATCAGCAAGGATCGCAATGTTTAGGGCTCTATAAAATCAAAACGCCTGCTAAGCTCGCAAAACCCAGCTAGGGTTTTACTAACCTTTGGTCAAACTATCAAACCTATATAGTGGAATCCCATTATTTTTCCAAAACCTGATTTTTGTGCCACAGTGTTAATAATCACGTTTACAACGGGGTACGCTTTGTGGTCTTAATGAAATTTTTCTTACAGCCTACCTGTCGCTGTCTGTATCAGTGCTGTCGTTTTCAATTTTCGTTTAGTAGTATAGCTTGCGTTTTTTAGTAGTATTTTGGGACATTTTGTAGTACGTTTAGAAAATCAAATAAAATGGGTTGGAAATATAATATTTAACGAATGCACTTCTCTTAAAAACTATTTCCTGGATGGAACGGGAATGGTACTACTGTATCCGAGTAAATTTTACGAAATTTAAAAAAAAAAGAATATTGTATAGCTGTCTTTTTTCATTGTTGAGAAAAAATTTTTGACGGATACTAGTAAACTACTATACAGATCTGCATTTCTAGAGAAATGTAGTAATATTTCAATTTTAGTAGTATAGTAGTAAGGGTGATGAAAATGTAGTAAAATACTACAATTGTAGTAATTCCGACAGCACTGGTCTGTATCGCTCCAATAGGAAGAGTGGGACCTACAGTTTAATGCCGACTCCGAACGACAATAGCTTTCAAAGAAGCTTTTTTATTTGCAAAATGTCAGGCTTTAAATTGGCTTCTGAAGCGAGCAAATTTTTGATATCGAAACTCTCTATGACGAACTCCTGTATAACGAAGGAATCGCGAATATTCTCAAGGCTTTTTCGTTACATTTTTTCGCTTCAGAAATACCCGCGGAAATTCCTAGGCTATTTCGCCGAAAAATAAAAAGGTATTATAAAAATATCGTCAGGTTAGCGCCACAGGATGCCGGTGGTCACTTGACGGTGGTGGAATCCGGATTCGACTGTATTTAGTTAAAAGCTCAAGGTATTTTTCATTGTAATCGAATTAAAGAAATGTTCAAAAAACTCATGGCACAACAAAGAACCAATGAAAAACAAAAAAAAAAAAAAAAAAATATCGGCAATGCAAAAAAAGGCATACCGCAATCGTCAGCTGCAAAATTTCTGGTAAATAAAAGCAGTTCCTTTTTTTATTCAACCAGAAAAATAATATAAAAATACCATTTGTATTTCATGCATCGATGCCGCGAACCCGCTTCAAAAATTCTTACAATGGGCATCCCGAATTTGTGAATCCGCATAAACGGCTTCACAAAGACCAATTCGTTCGTATGTGATTGCCATTGGGAGTGTTCCAAAAACATCAAAACAAAATCAACGAAAAAAAATGCGTGGAATGCATTCATCTCTGAATAAGCAAGGCACACTGCATAAAAGTTAAATAAAGCTTAAGTGGGCTTCGCTCCGGCTTCACCCAATACACCTTCAATCTTTTGCTTCTTTTACTTACTTGCCAACCAAGCAGCGTAAAAGCTATTTACACAAAAAAAAAAAAAAAATTCAAAATTAAATAAAAAACAAGTAAAGAAGTTTACATCGGCAAAGCCGATTGCACACATACCTTTTCCTCAGCCTAAAATATGTTAAAACATTACCTTAACGAAAATTCCTGCTGTTTTCGTTGTTCTAGCTTGGATATCTATTTATACCTTATCTGTACTTCGATTTAGCTTCTAAAACTCGAGATTATTATTAAGCAAAAAAATTTCGCGAATGGTGGTCATGGTCAAATTTTAACCGTTAGAGGACAATATGTCTAGCTGCGAAATACTCAATTCAAAATAGTGTAAATCAAATTTTTGCGAATTTCGCGAATGGTGGTCATGATCAAGTTTTAACCCTTAGAGGACATTTTGTTTAGCTGCGAAATACTCAATTCAAAATAGTGAAAATCAATTTATTGCGAATTTCGCGAATGGTAGTCTTGATAAATTTTTAACCCTTAGAGGACATTTTGTTTAGCTGCGAAATCCTCAATTCAAAATAGTGAAAATCAAATTTTCGCGAATTTCGCGGATGGTGGTCATGGCCAAATTTTAACCTAAGTGACGACTTTATTTGGCGGCAAAATACACAATCAGAAGAAGCAAAAAAAAAAATCATTTTTGTATACAGATATGAGAATAAGAGAAAGAGTGTTTTTTTCTAATGTGTAGGATGATGACCATAAATATAGCGATGTCGCAATTTTTATTCAGCGAAAGCTTAGGTCCACATAGTAGCTATACACACACCAAATTTCAATAAGCTGGGATGTATAGTAAAAAAGTTATTCACGAAAAACTTTAAAAATCGTGATTTTTGAAACTTCTGAACACTTCCCACGACCCAAGGAGGGACTAAGAAAAAAATTTTGTATGCAGTTTTTCGGACATTTACCTGGTTCAAGTCCATGCCAAATTTCAACATGATATCTTTCATGGCTTTTGAGTAAATTACGAAAAACTAAAGTGTGACCGACAGACAGACAGACAGACAGACAGACAGACAGACAGACAGACAGACAGACAGACAGACAGACAGACAGACAGACAGACAGACAGACAGACATGGCTAGATCGATTCCTCTTGTCACCCTGATCAAGAATATATATATATGTCTATATCTATCGCGACTCCTTTGGTATGTTACATACTCCGTGCCAAAACTTAATATACCCTTTCCTTCGGAAAAGGTATAAAAATTAAAATCAACAACAACAACATTAACAACAAAAACTTCAGTTTAACCAAAACCGATTACGATGCCAGATCATATAAAGTGATAAAAAAAAATAACGTTACAACTTTACCAGAAAAGCAAGAAATCGAAAGAGAAAAAAAAATGAGCAAAAGTTTCAAAGATAAAAAACTGTAAAATAAAAACACCAAAAAGTGCCAAAAATTATGACATAACAAGTGGTTTTCTGGCATTTTGTTTGGATCTTTTTTTTTGGGTATCTTTATTTTTTAATTACCATTTTTGTTTGTCTTTTTATTTGCGGCTTGCATTGCTTTAGGGTTAAATTTAGGAATTTTAACGGCCGCTTAATGGGTTTGTGGAAGCGCATCGTGTAAAGAAAACAAAAAACAAAACAAAAAAACACTTCTCACATGACAGGCAAAACACGAAAAATTAATGTAATTTTGTTAATAAAACACTGTTAAACAATCATGCTTAGACATGGTCATTGTTGCTGGTGCTGGTTTTTTCAAATTTATGCAAAACAAATTGCATATTTAATAATTGCAATGACACGATTTCGGGATACATTGAGTTTAACTCGTTGCATGTCCTAAGGTGTGTGTTTCAATTTTCAGTAAAACGAGAACAGAGAAATACCGGAAGTTAAAGAGATTCCCTCAGTTTCTCTATAGTTGCAAAATTATGACCGTTATGATTACGGTGACCATCATATCTGTTTTTAGCAGAGGTGTTCTGTTTTTACGCACTTGTTCTGCGTATTTTTTTTTAGTGGAAAATAGCAAAAATTTCCAAATTCGATCGTTATTATCCTTGGACCGATTGAAAGGTCCGTTTTGTGACAACCTCGTAGATTTAAATAAACTAAGTTGAAGACTAAAAAAAAAATATTTTTGTTCTGTTTTTTCAATTTCAATTTATGGTCACCGTAGTTATGATTCTACAGCAAAAAAAAAATTTCTCCGAAATACCTACCAGACTTCACATCCAAAAACTTTTACAAAGCCCGTTCTCCTGTGAAATTTGATTTTTGTCGCTTTCGTCTCTTCTGCGGTTAGGGCTCGAAATTCCCTGAATAAGGCTAAAATTACCTTCAATTCCCCCCAATTTTGATGTTGAAATCTTCTAGTAAAGAAACATGGTCTCCTAAACATGTCCCAATGGCTTTTCTCCCCTAAGTCTCTGCTAAAGTCCAGAAATTTCCCTTAAATTAAAACGGTTCCCCTAACTTACTGTCTCCACTTGCGATGGTTCATAGTATACTATGGGAAGTATGCGATATATCGCAAATGGCGACTGTTCATAGCGTATATATATTTGGGTTTTTTTTTTAATGTTGTTTCCTTTTCTGCAAGAATGGATTCACATCTTAAAATGCTCATCGTATACCGAAATATGCCTACTCAAAAAAATCGCCCTACCTGGTACTCTAGCACATTATAAAATTTGACAATGGACATAACATATGGGTATTTCCAAAAAAAAGTAAAATTTTTGTCACGTCCGAGCATATCTAATAGCCTTTCTGATCTGCATAAAATTTTTAAAAGTATATGAGTCCGGAAGATCTGCGTGATAATACAATAGTTAGATTCAAAATAACCATTTTCCACATTCTTCAATTCGGGACTAAAAATTGCTTAAGTAACTGTCACGTCCGTTTGCAAATACCCATATGCAATTGTATGACTATAGAATTTTCATTCCGGTTCCAGTGACTATATATAGCCCAGTTGTTAAATAATGTACTGAAAACAAATTTAATATAAATGCTGCATTTTGTTTCAATTAAAACTTTTGAAACCCCGAAAATGTACCAAATGCAATCGGGTAAGTGATTGTTTTCCCTTTTCCATGGAAAGGTAATTCAATTCCCAAATTGATATGATCTATTTCCCTTTACCAAGATTGAGGGATAATTTGAATTACATCGCTTGGGAAATGAATTTTCTGAATTAAGTAATTCAAATTTCCCCTCAATCCTGGTAAATGGAACTAAATCCAATCAATTTTCGAATTGATTTAACTTTCCCTGGGAAAGGGAATAGAATCAAATACCCGAATAACAATTTTCGAGATGGTCAAATCTACCGATCCTCGAAGATGTGGTTCAATCTGGCAGCACACTTAAGTAGTTTGCGAAACTTCAAGTCAGTGCACTGCAGGAACTACGAGTAGTTAAACTCTAGCGTTATACTAGTTCTAATTCCACCAGTTATAGTTCCTCTTTATACCCCTGCTTATGTATTATTCTGTAGAAAATTAACATTGCATGTGGGCTAAAAATCACCACTTGTACACTTGAACTAACGCTTTACTAGTGCTTTGGGAACCAATAGGTGAAGGATTATTCACCATAATTTGAGATTTTTTTTTTTTTTGTTAATGACATTTTTGAGCCTCCTATTTGCAATATTTGCAAAAGACACAGAATTATTTTTGGTTTTTTTTTTTTATTAACAAAAATATTTGCATGTTATAAGGTAGATTTTATTTTTGATTTCTGTGTATCAAAGCTTTTTGCACAAACAATATCATGACAACTCTTATTACTGACACGAAAAACAATTTTTCCTAACAATACAAGTCAGAGCTCTATATGAAACTCTACCCCCGTTTGCACTAGCTCTTTAGTTCTGGTGAAAGTACTAGTTGCCTCGAGGAAATTTACCCGACGCTTACTGGAGGGTGGTTAATTAGTCGAACAGCGTTGCATGCGAGTCCTCGTATCGAATTTCAATATACAGAGCTCCGCAAAGGAAGTACCGAGATCATTCTTTTAAAGAAGGGAAATTTAAACTGAATTTCCGACGACAGGTCAACTCAAATATAATCAAAGATATATCATTTTCATCATAATCATCATTTTCATTTCTTTATACATTCGACTGTCGTTAATTCAAAAACTCAATAATTCGTTATATTTTAAGAGTCCCTCGAGTTTCGAATTAACTAGAGTCGACTGTTATTGGACTATGAAATTTGATTCAAAGAATAATCATGTTCATTAATATCGTGAATTAAAATGACTTATCGTCCCAACTTTAAATACAACCCTGTGATTGATTATGCTGTAAATAGAATAAGGGCGTTAGCGAATATTCGCCTGGCGAATAAGCCGAAGAATGTGCGCGAATTATAACGGGTGAGCACAATAACAGCAAATCGCAAACTCGCGCAGTTTTCAGAATATTTAAATACATACAATATATGATCGAAAGTATAGTGGTACTCATGCAGCTTCGCAAACGCCTTCGCAACTTTTCCCATCGTAAATTTTCAAATAAATTTTGACAGTTGTGTGACAAATTTCTCATTTCCCACAATTTGCGAAGCTGCATGAGTCCCACTTATAATTCATTACCAGCAGAACGTAAAACCCTCATTTTTGAAAAAAAAAATCCAAGATATTCTACAAATGCATATGTTTTCTGAAGTGTCAATTCTGCTATTCGCCAGTCGCAGGTGCTGTCATACGAATTAAATCTATTGCGGCGTATTGACGAAATTCCCTGTGTTGTGGGCAACCTCGCATAAACTTGTGAGTTTTAAACACCGACGTTAAGCGAATATTCGCTTACGCTCTTGTTATGCTTACAGCATTACTTGTAAATGGATTATGCCGACAAGTAGCGAAAGCAAAATGCTTACTTAATGATTTAATTTGAAACAGTTAAAATACTACAAGTTGTGATTATTAGTCGCGACTCGAAATATTTAAATTCTCTCGCATGCGACTCTCCTGGATTTAATTACTTATGTTGAAATCAGAGATCCTAAGCAACTATTAAATTTTTTTTAGACTCGAAAAAATTGCCTTTAAAACGACGAAATTTTTTTACTTTAGTCGATAATATTTAAGATTGGGATTTTTTTGTTTTCCGTTGCTCAAAACGTTTATTTTTTGATAATTATTTTTTACGTTGCCTTATAACAATTTTGAACGAGAAAAACATTTTTCCGTTGCTCATAATTTTAATCGTTCAATAAATATTTTTTACGTTGCGTTCAAAACGATTGTGAATGAGAAAAAAATTTTTCCGTTTCTTATAACCTTATATTTTCAATAAATAGATTTTAATTTATTTCGAAAAGAGGATAAATATATGTTTAGTGGTACAATGGTGATACCATTCTACTGATATCGTAAAAAATAAATGTTATAAGCAACGGGAAAAAGTTTTTCCCATTCATAATTTTTATCAGGCAACGTAAAAAATATTTATCGAACGATTAAAATTATGAGCAAAGGAAAAAAAAATTATTTCTTCAATAACTGTTATAGAAGAATGAAATACATTTTCATTGTTTGAAACTTTTATATTAAAAATAATTTTTTTAATACAAAATTCAATAGTCCAGTTTTTTTCCTAATTTCTTACAACTGTTATGCCTCTGGTTGAAATTGTTTTGGCAGTTGCAATGCGACTCGCGCGCCCCACTGTCGCATTATTGTACCTTGGGCTTTAACTGCAGTGTTGCAGAAAATTTTTAGACAGATTATAAAAAACGTATGTTTTTCCAACAAAATTAACTTCAAATTTCATGTTATATATAAAAAAATACACAGAAGAAAATATGAAAAAACTTTTTCAATTAGGTGGATTTAAGCTAATTTCCCTATAAAATTTAATATAAGAAAATAAAAGTGAACAATATTCTTAAGAATCTACAAATCGGCAACACTATTCGATTGTCAGAATCCGCCTTTTTGGCGCAAAAAATCGATTTTTATTCGAATTTCGAGTACTCGAACATCGATTTGTGCATCCCTAGCGCGAGTGAAATCGTTTGAATTTGTGTTACGGAAGAGTAAAATATAATTTTCGTTTTTTAACAACTCGCGTCAAGCGCTATGAAAACTCAGAAGACCCGTCGAAGTCGAAGCGATGCTGTGGAACAAGAGAAATCAACTGGAAAGAAGATGGTTCAAGCGAGATTGCCATTTAAACTCGTAACAACGCCAACAAGTGAATCCGAAAAAAGCGCGGGAACTGCAAAAACAGAATCACGAAAACGTAAACTGTCATTTAAGGAGCCGGAAGAAACTGGAAAGAACAGCAGCATCATTGAGCAATCCCCGAAACGGCGTTCAGTAAAAAATTACGATGCCAATGGATCAAAGGCAAAGGAAAAGCAAAGTATTGTTATTCTGTCGGACGATAGTAATGATCGTAATGATATTGGACGAATTAGCAAAGAGAATGTTAAAACAATTGCGAAGCACAAAGCTTGCGAGAATAAGGAAGAGTCCTTAGATGTTCATAGCGATGATGTGGAGTTGATTGGCAGCACCGATGAAGAGGAAATGCAAGTTCCTGAAAAGCCGAAAGCCTTCGCGACTCCTGTTACTAAGAAAACGGAAAAAGGAATAACTAAGACGTCTGTTGTGGAAAAAAGCACTGCAAGGAAATCCACAACACCGAAAAATGGTAATAATTCAACCGGAAAAGGACGAAAAAAGTCGGAACAGTTACCTTCTGCTGGCAAATTACAAATCAAGCTGCCTGTGAATGGCAAAAAGAACAAACGCCGAAAGCAAGCAGCAAAGGTCGATGCAACTGCTGAGGAGAACGAACTGAGCGATGACGTTGAAATCATCTCCAAGGAATTGCATCCAGAGAAGCGGCCCAAACTAGACTCCCCGCAAAAGGCAAAGAAAGTCGATGGAAAGGTAGAAAAAAGTCCAAATCTGAAATCGCCACAGATTAACAAGCCATCTGATGGAAAGGAGGGAAAAAGTCCAAGTCTCAAGTCTACAAAAAACAAGAAACCAGAAGCAAAAGAGGAAGAAATGAAATCTGAGAGAAAAGAGGATAAAATTTCAAATCTGAAATCTCCACAGAAGGATAAACAAGACGATACGAAAGAGGATAAAAAGAAAGCTGCAGCAAAGAAGCAAGAACCGACCAAAAGTAATCCAGTCGAAAAGGAAGGAAAAGATGACAGCTCCAAAGAAGGTCAACAAGTGGTAAGCAGCTTAACCAATACCAAAGAAAACATTTTATACATTCCCAGCTTTCGTAAAATAAATAAATATATAAATCAAATATTTAAACAGGCTTCATCGCAGTCAAAATTGAATAAAGAAAATGGACAACCTGAAGATATAGAAGATTCTTCAAATACTGAATCAGCCAGCAAGCAGCTTGAATCCGAAGATTTGGCATCTGAGAGTGAACAGAGCAAATCCAAAGTGCATGAAATCACCAGTGATTCATCAGATTCGGATGCTGATACAGAAGCTGAGACAACTGTTAACTCTGATAGATCACAAAAAACCCATAACGAAAGTAGTTTCATTGACACAACAACCAAAACAGATAGAACTTCATCAACTAAAGTCAACAGCAGCGAATGCGGCACGAACAAGTTGCAAAAGAAAAATCTCACTCCAAAGCAGCAAAAACTACACGAGCAACGTTTGAAGGCACGTGAGGAGAAAGAACGCCGAATTCAGGAAGACCGCGAGCAAAAACAACGAGAAAAGGAGGAACGCGAAATGGCTAGGAAACGCGAACGTGAAGAAAAAGAGGAACAACGTCGCAAGGAACGAGAGGAAAAGGAAGAGCAACGCCGCAAGGAGCGCGAAGAAAAGGAGCGTAAACGTCTGGCCGAAATGGAGGCGAAAAACGAAGAGAAGCGTAAACGTAACGAGGCCAAAGAGGAAGAACAACGCAAAAAGGAAGAAGAACGAAAGCGAAAAGAACAGGAAAAAGAAGAAGCCGAATTGAAGAAGAAGAAAGCCGCAATGGCTTTTACAAAATTCTTTTCACGTCCAGCGCAAGACGCTACAGCAAGTCGAACAGCAGATAAAGATGTTGCCGAGGAGGAACACGAGCTGCTTGCATTCCGTCCATTTCAAATCAAAGGCGACATGACATTAGCGCCGATCGTACGAAAAAAACTCAACGATCAAGAACGCGCGAATTTAGTCTCAGCTATGCAGAAGAAGGATCAAGAAATTGGAATTCAAGCCCTATCCAAAGAACTCTATTTGGCCGAGTTATTCAGTGGTGCAATAAAGCCGTATAAATGGATTCCACCACCAGAAGCTACTGAGGGCAAACAGAAAAATGATGATGATGATGATGATGATGATGACGTTATACTTGTTGGTTAGTTCTAACTGTTTTAATAACTTTTTCCTCTAAATAAAACGTTTCAATATCCATGCAGAAGACGAGCTGGAACGCGCTGGTCAAGCGATTGTCGAGGAACACAGTGAGAAAATCGAACATTACCGTGCCAAATTCTTTAAGTTCCATGAAAACCGTAGACCTCCCTATTTCGGCACATGGAGAAAGAAGTCATCTGTTATTACGCCACGACGTCCATTTGCCCAAGAAAAGGTGAGATTTTGTAAAAAAAATATCTTAACTATTGAAATAAAATACAAACAAATGATTGAATGAATATTTTAGAAATTCTTTGACTACGAAATCGACTCCGATGACGAATGGGAAGAGGAAGAACCTGGCGAGTCTTTGGATGGCAGTGACGACGACAAAGAAAAGGAATCTGATGACGAAGACTACGAAGTTGATAACGAATGGTTTGTACCGCATGGTCATCTTAGCGAAGAAGAAATGCAAAACGAGGACGATTTGGGTGAGAATAACGATCGGGAGGCGCAGAAAGCAAAATTACAAATTCTGCAGCAAGAGTTCGCACAAGAAATGAAAAAGAAGACAGAAAAAATAAAGCCAAGATTAATCGGTTGCATTTGGGTGGATGAAAATGGAAATCAACCGGAATTATGTCCAAAAATAATCTGGGATACGTTAAACAATCGTGCGATCTTATGCGCTGAGCCACTAATTATGGAAGAACCCAATTCGGCTGCTGATAAGAATGGTGAAACAAATACCATAAATGGCCAAAATGTTGAAAAGAATAACAATGGCGAGATCAAGTTGAAACCGATCACCCTGAATGACGATATGTTGAAGCAATTAGTTAAGCTCGTCCATGGTAATACGCACTCGAGGAATTTTCTTATCAAAGAATTCATCGCATACATTGAAGCGAACGAAGAATCCGTCCGGAACGGAGATATGCGTGCTCCATTAAAGTCAACCGTGCGCGAGAAAATTGACGAATGCGCCAAATGGCAGGCGGTCGAATTGACGGCATCGAATAACAATAATAGCAATAAAGATGGAAGTAAGAGTTCAAAGGCACAGAAAACTAAAAAGAAACTTTGTTGGGTAGTCGCAAAAGATATGCTTGAAAGCATGAACTTGCAAGAAATGGATTTAAAAAATAATTGGGAGTATATACTTCAGTCGCGTCGTTCCAAAGTCTTTCAAAAGGAAGATGCGACACCGACTGTAGAAGTAAATGCTGAAGATTCGAATGGCAATAGTGAAATAAGCGTAGATCAGTGCAGTGTAGCGTCTGGTAACGTTACTGAGCCTCAAACGCCGGTTAGTAGTAAAAGTAATAATAATAATAATAATAATCCTGATATAAAGAAGTTCACAAAAGTCTTAACTGCTGAAGAGATAACAAAAGAGCTAAAAAAGAAAACTGAGCAAATGAAAACTCCCAGCTCTAAACAAAGTGCAAATTTATCTCCGGCAAACAAAAAGTCTAAAAGTAAATCGAATTCCCAAAACTTGAAAAATCCAAATCAAACTCCAGCAGTGAAGAAACGTGTACCGTTGCTCATTTCAGTCGGTCGTGGACAGACAATATCAACGCCGGACAAGAATGCTCGCATCAGCCAGTTTCTTAAAACCATTAACAATGCCAAGCAAAAAGAAAAGCCGAACGATGACGATTCAACGACGCCGATGCAGATAGACGACGTTGTTGTTTTGGATTGAACAAATTTCGGCAAATCCAACCAATGCCTTTTGTTTCTAATTTAAGCTTAGTAAGTTCTTAATCATCAATTGGCGATAGCGTATTATATCTTTTTGTGTATTTAGATTAAATATGTAATATCAATTTATAATTAATTTATATACTATTATTGCCCGTTTCTAATTTATTTCGAATTTTTTAAACCCCTCTTGCTTGTGGCCAAAAGCACACACATAGCCCAGCTTCCTGTAAGTATTTTCCTTTAAAAGCACAAAATAGTTCGGCTCGTAGCGACACAAAATAGTTCGTCTTTGGTTCGAAACTTGGGAAATGTTGCAGCTACTGTGTCTACTCAAGCAAGATTCTTTAAATAATGGTCCTGCTCGGAGTACATGTATGCGGGGAAATTTGCATATGGGAAGTTCTAGCTCAACCCTTTTTATACTCGTCACATTCTGTGTCGAGGGTATATTGCGTTTGTGCGGTTGTGTTTAACACCCAGAACCAATCAAGATATGCCATAAAAAATGTCTCTAGAAATGATCAGCGTCACCAGGAGATTCGACTTGGACATGTCCGTCTGTCTGTATACAGTTTTCTTATCGAAGGAGTTGAACTATCTTCACGAAATTTTGGTATTCGTGTTCGCGGGGACATGAGTAAGATCAATTTCGAGAATGAACCATTTTTAAGGGTACCTCCAGTCTGTTATGAAAATCACAAAAAATGCTCTAAAACCGGAGTTTTTTGATATTTTGATGAAATTTGATATGTGCAAATAGTTAAGGCATTAAATGTAATATCCCAAAATTATAACAGAGGGCGTGGCAAAAGGGCGATTCTCAAAATTGCTTCTCACACCCGAAATTCAAATAGGACTTGACATAAAGTCAGCATATAGACCTCTTTTTATAATCGTACACATTTTCTACAAAAATTAAATTGATCGATCAATTTTTAAGGGTACCTTCAGTACTAGGGTCTCTGAAAAAAAATCGCAACAATTGTTCTAAAATCAGACAAATTCGAAATATTCCAATAAAAATTGGACTTTGAGCTTATATATAAGCCCCCGATTAGAAAATATATAGCTAACTGTTTATCTGTGTGGGGTATAGTATTGTCAGGTTAGCCTGACTATAACACCCTTAATTGTTGGTTTTTAAAGCAAAACTTTAAGAAACGTTCTTTGTGATTATCTATTTCTACTGATGTTTTGGACTTGCTGAACCTTGAAGTCTCTTTTGGAACTTTGAATAATTTACTCATCGTGCGTTTCTATAACAAAAATCTATACAGGCCTATTCTAAATGAGTATTATTCCCTGGAATGTTTTCCCTAAAAATTTCTCTCTGCGGAAAAAAGAGGTGTTCTATACGTCAATAATAGGGAGATTGTGATGATGACTTTTGCTGAAAATTGTTCGAAATTCTTCCGCGCTTTATATTTCCTTCCCAGTGTGTTTGAAATGGGAGAATTTTTTTTCAAATCCGCAAGGGGAAAATTTCCTTGGGAATATTTAGATATTCCAGGAGGATATCTCTTATATTGATTTCATTTTTTATTCTTCTATATGCAGCGATTGGAGATAGGGGTGATCTTATGTAATTCTTTTTATTCAATTATTTTTTAAATTCATTCCAAAGCTATCATTCTCAGCTTCTAATATCAAGGCAAGACATATTGAATAAGCCTAACGTCTAAGGTGTTCCACTAAGACAGTTTAGCATTTTTAAAAATGCTCAAAATGCATTGAATTACATGATATTGTTTCAAAACGCTTTTCAGCATCTTGAAAAATGCGATAAAAATGCTAAAAACCGTCTAGTTTTCATTGATATTATTTCAAATTTAACATTTCAAAGCCTATTCAAAGAATTCAAATATTGAACAAATTAATTTTCAAATGCTAAATCGAATAGTAACGTCTATATAAGATCAAATATAAAGTGAAAATAGTAAAAGAGTTTCAAAATTGCCCGTGAATAAATAAACTAAAAAATTGAATTGTTAATTTCGGTAAACGTCTTTTATTTTGTAAAATGATATTTCGATAATAGATAATCTGAAATATATAACTAAGAGAAAAAAAAAAATAAAAAATACTTCCAACTATAGATAGAAATACACTAAATTTTCGTAAATAAAATGTAGTTTAAGGTCTTTTTTCGATTTAAATCAATAATTTCAGTATAAAAGACAATGATTAACAAAAAAAAAAAAAAAACAAACGTTCTAGTGAAAAAATGTTGAACATAGAGAAGAAGAAAAAAAAAACATCATGATGGAATAAGAAACAAAAATGTTTTACTTGAAACGAAATGAAATGAATGAAAAATTTAACCTATTACCCAAAACATTTCAATTCCAAACGTTAACATTAATAAGGCAGATACGTATCTCGATAAGTATTCGATTTCTTTTTTCCGCAAAACTTACATATAAGATACAGGAGAGTGCTTTAAAATGGTGTATTGTCACAAAAACCAGTCATAAGTGTGTAATATACATACATTCGTCGTAACTATGTAAAAAGATTTCATTGCTAACTTTTTTGCTTGCTTACTTTAATTTATGTTTCGTATATGCGATAAATTGTGTAAAATTTCGAAATAGCATTAAGGACGTGTTAAGTACAAGATTATGGACCATTTAGAAGCGCATTAACGGCTAATTGAGTTTCATACATTTTTTTTTTTTTTTTTTACAGTTATAGAAAGCGTTTTTCGTTTTACAGCATTAAGTTTCAATGCGAGAAAGTATGGACACAGAGTGCCGAGGAATATTCAACGTCCAAAAGAATAAAAACATTTTTATAGAATACAAATCACAGATGAAAGTGATTGAAGCTGGGATATTTGGGGATTATCATTAATTATTTATTTAGCAGGTCTAGCAGAACAACTAAAAAGTTCGTTCTTTTTCAGCTTTCAGCCAATTTTACAGCCGATTTAATATACAGTCGAAAAAGTCTGCAAAGAATTTCAAGAGACCGGAAAAAAACTTTATAGAATAGTAAAATGTAGCGAAAAGGCCTTGAGAAGATTTGCTATAGAAAGAAATCCGTTATAGAGGAGTTCGTTGCAGAGAGTTTCGACTGGATGCCCGTATAAAATGTCACCGAACACAAGTGAATGGAGAAAAATTTTCTGCATTTTGCTTTGAACAGAAACAAGAAAAGCGATTTTCTCTATCAACATTTTCTTCATATTTGGACGGTAATATCTCGCACCCATGAGACTAAAAAAAAAAAAAAACATACATACGGAATGATGAAATGTGATCAAAACAAAAAAATAAAAATAAAAACAATGCAACGATCACGCCAACATTATACAATCATTCAAATCGAACCACACACATTCACCCATGAGTACAATTTCAGAGAACTGTACGAAAAATTACATGATAAAAGAAAGAGAAAATTGAAACAAAATTTATGCTGTCTGTCCGTTACATGCCCTTGCCGGTATTTTGCCGTTTATGTAGCCATTCGTGTCTCACAAAGAAATTAATATCGCGTCAAGGCAATAGCAACGGTTTAAAGTAAGCACGACAAAAGATTGTTGCTGCAGACGGCGGTAGATCCTGATTATGATAGTACATCTTGCATTCCTTTTCCGTAAGCTTATCGAAGACAGCAGCATACTCTCGATGGAATGCTGCTAAATCGACGTTTGAACGACCGATTGCTGTCAGGGCCAAAAACAGTACATCGCGATACATCGAATGTGTGCGATGGACTCCATTGCTCCGGAGCTTATGTCTCTCGACAGCCAATTTCTGTATCGGTTTCAACAATTCATTGCAACGTATACCCGATATGATTTGTTGTATCACGCTAAAATAATGAAATTAAACGGCGAAAAGTAGGGTGGGAAAATAGAGAAATGTGGTCGAGTAGTAGGAGGAAAAGAAATGAAGACATGAAGCGTAAAAAGAATCCAAGATGAAGGACGGTAATGAAAATATTGAGAAAGAAAATAGAAGGAACAAATTTTTCTTTATTAAAACTAGTTTCGATTTCAAATATAAATGAAAAAGACAAAAATAAATAAACAAATAAATAAATAAATAAAATATTAATAAAAAAATAAATAAATAAAAATAAATCAAAAATAGAAACATAGTGGTAAAAATAATAATAAATAGATTTTTAGGCTTGGAACGCATTGAGTTTAATTAGATTTGTAAATGAATAATTTTTAATGAAAGTTTCCCCACAGGGATCGTGTAAAAAAATTATTAAAAAATCCACGAATAATAAAAACTAGTACTGAGAAAGCTCACAATATATTTTTTTGAATTGTCAATGAAAAAAAAAAATAATAAAAAATAAAAATTATATTAAAACAAAATAAATGAAAGTTAACATAAAATAAATGCAGTGATTTAGATTTTCAAGTGCTTTATCATTTGATATTTACTTTCTGTTCAGTTGAGCTTGATCCGTGAGCAATGCTTTAAGCAAGGGGCTTGTAGCCGGTTGATTTTGTCTATGCAAAATATACATGGGTGGTCCAGCTTCACTGTGTAGACGTAAATTATCCCAGAGGCACTGAATTTTCACAACTTTAACTTTACTTAAGGGGTCAGCTTCCTTCTCGGGCTTCGGACCAAAGTTAACACATTTAAATAAACATTTCAGAAAGCAATTTCAAGCACTTTCAAGCAACTCAACTTACCGGTAAGCAAAGTTCAGGCAAATGTGTTTTACTCTCGATACGTTCCATTATCCATAAAAGATTCCAAAATATTATTGGATGCTCATCGACGAAATTTGATTTCACTAGAGCCATATCACCTTCTTGTGTGAGTATATTTTCAACTTCTTTACGCAATACAAGCGGATTTAGATAAGGTATGCTCAGACTGTCCGATTGTTTGTTATTCTTTAAATTTTCATCCTTGATTACTTGTACGCTTAAGAATGGCACTGTCTGCTTATTACAGGCATGACATGTTGTATTCAAATTTGAATCTTCTGCTGTCCAACCAGACATAATCTCTTCGTCATACAACAAAGCCGAACAATTATGACACTGCGTGCATGAGGTCATTTGTATGAGCACATCACACTCGGGCTGCTCAACGGTCTAAGCACACAAAAAAAATTAAAAATTAAATCGTTTAAAGTGACTTCAACTATAAAAAAAAAAAAGTGCAGTTCCACTTACATCTGCCACAGGGCTGTATAGATGATCGGGCAATGCAGGAAATGAATTTAAATGCATTGCTGATGTATTTTCTCCGAGTGGTACTAGATTGTTATAGCTTGATTTGCGGGATTCACTTAAACGTCCCCATGGATCTAAATCACTTGAAACGCGTCGAATTTTCGATGTTCCATCTTCATGCTGATGGACACTAACGTCTTCATCCCCCGTAGCAGTAGTACCGCCTCCATCGTATAAATTACTTCCACCGCCGCTTACATTATTGCTTGTCTTTACTGGCGTTGTGTTGGCAGATATTGCTCCCTTGATTTCATCGAACTTTCGTGTCAGTGAATTTGCTGCATACTTTATGCTGCTCAGACTACCCTGAATAATTTCATTCGATTTTTTACCCGTAAAGCTATTAGGACTGAAGAAGGTGAAAATATGGTTTAGCATTGTTTTTTTTTTTTCAAAGATTTATTTTTAGACCCTCAGTAGAGCAAACGTGCAAAAAGGAACACAACAAGCATGAGTTCAGTGTTTAATCCTATTGAAAGGAGGTTTATATTAAAGAGCTCTTTCAGAGCACATCAAATGAAACATGGTATGATGAAGCTTTTAAACGGTGACTGAACCATGTACCAATTAATTATCAATATACCATAATACTAAAGAATAAGAAAACCATCTGAATGGTTGCTCAATAGTGTACAAAAAAAAAAAAAAAAATTGTCTCATGTTTTAATAGCGTTGAAATAAGCTTGAAATATTCTACATTGAGATTGTGTGTTTAATCCAAATACTCAATAGTGTTTGAATGAAAAAGATAAAGAGTAAACTATTTGTACCACCACCAATCCAAACATAAAAAATTTCAATTAAGATGCTAATCTAAAGAACGGTAAAAATTTTTTTGCTGGAAACCATTCTGATGTACTCACCTAATGTAGGCTATATTTTCTATAATATTGGTGGGCAGTTTCAAGTCTTTTTTAAATGACATTCGTGCGGGTGAATAACGTCTATGAGAACCAAAAATAGTTAATTATAAATAAATAAAAAATAATATCGTTTTAATTAAAAAGAGAAGGGAAAATGGAAAAGTATGTAGTTTAAATTTATTGAAAGTGTTTAGAAAGCGAGGCAAAATAAAAGAAAAATTTTAAAATAAATGAACTTTTTTGAAATCAACGAAAAAAAAAAAAATTGAACGTGCATGCAATGATCGAAGAAAAAGTTTTTCTTATTACAGAGCTTAAGTTAAGTTAACTTAGCTGTATGTATGTATATAGCTGCTATTTTATCCGAAAAAAAGTGTATAAACCTGATTTGAAATTACCTGAAATTCAATTTAATTGATGAGCCTAAATTAGCTAAGCTCGATGCTACGCTGGATCCAGGCATTGTCTCTGAGCGGTGCATGCTTTTGTTTAACTGTGTTGCCTCATCGAAAGTCGCACTGCGTTGACCTTTAAAAAGTATTGGCTTATCGCTATAAATGGACATATTATTGTTATTGAGCGTTGATGAGATGTTATTTTGTTGAACTGGTTTTTGTACAGCAGTTGGTGTAGTTTGTGCTTCCTCATTCAATGCACCCAGTGGATCATTTTGAGTAACTGGAGTACGTGGTGATATTCTAGAAAACATAAAGAATTTATTTATGCTTTTAAAGTTCTCAATAGTTTTCAAAAATTTTACTTTGTTGGACTTTGCATTTGATGACGCAGTGCACTGTTAACATCGTCTAAGTCCGTTATTGTTGTAAAATCCAGCTCTTCTTGCGAGCTAATCATCTCATTGAGCACTTCCTTCGAAGCGCTCATTTCAGTATCGTCAGCATCACCTTCGGTGTCACCATCACCAATGCTCATGATTTTAAGACGCTGTTGCTGTGCCTCAACTTGCTTACGTTGAAGCTTTTGCAGTAATTCGGCATCGCCAGCAAAACTTTCTGTTTTAACCAACGGGTGCTTTCCAACATTATTAACATTCTTTAATTCGCAGCTGGGCGAATTCGGTTTGGGTGTCGTCACACCAACATTCAATTCACCGTGTTCATTTATACTTTCACTGACAGATGAAATGACATTGTTCTTACCGTCACCACCGGAAATCAAGAGCCCGGCCGAACTGTTTATTACATCGTCCGTTCTATCACTTGATCCTAGCGTCGAAACCGATTGACGTACAATGCTACCCAATTTGCCACGTAAACGATCAAAAGCTGTAAAATCAAGTAATGATGCGGCTGCACCACGGTCCATATGTGACGAATTCGATGAGTCCAAACTCGTCCGAGATGTCCCATCGACCGTTTCCAGTGTGCTCAGATTGTTCTCGCATGACGTAGAAAGCGGTTTCTTCGATGCGTGTCTTTTGCCAGCATGACGGAAGCGAGCAGCACCCAATACGACATTCTTAATGCGATTCCAACGCATCTTCGTAGTACCATCAGTAGGCCATTCGGACTCCAATACACAGCGATTATAGAAGCCATAGGTTAAAGCGTTCGCTTGTACACCCGAACGCTTCATTAAATAATGAAGACGCACAGCCAAGACAGGCAGATTATACATGCCACACAATTGCATCATGATACGATAACAAAATTCATCGCATGTGATCTTAAGCTTACTAGCACGCACGAGTAAATCGTAGGCTGCTCGCAAAATATCATGCTCCTGCCCCGGTTGCTTCACATCCGAAACCATTGACGGTAATACTAAAAAGTACAGTGAGTAGCAAGTGGCTAGTAAGTATTTCGCCCACGCTTCCGGATGCATTAGACAGCGACGTGCCATTTTTTGCGATATTTTGACTTCATGTTTGGTCCTTCTGGCGATCGGTGAGCCAGGTGCAAATGAACCATTGAGCTGTTGTTGCAACATTGAAGCTAAAGTACGTTGTCGCGTTGATTTCAACAATTCTGGGTCCAAAGTGAAATTTTTATAGTTATAAACCTTGTCCTCGGACTCTGTGGGAAAAGATATGTAGTAGAATTACTTCAATAACAAAACATATTATTGTTCAGGACGAACCTTTGTTTGGCCCCAAACTGTCCGGAGGGAATATGTACTTTGTACGTTCGCTGTTTTGTCCAGTTTCCCAATCCACAAAACGAACATCTGAAGGCGTTTCATCATAGGAATTAACCCTCTCTGCACATTCATCAAAGAAAGTAAGGCCATGATCACCATCCGAGACAAAAGAACGCTCCTCAATGAAGCGTATAAACATTTGAGTCTTCATAAGAAGTTCGAAAAAGCGTTGATATGCCTGAAAGATAAAGTACAGCATAAATGGTTTATTGAGTAAGGCGTATTAGTTTAAGTATACCTTATCACGCGATCTCAAGAAAGCCTTTAACTGAAATAAGGCACTGGGATCAGTTGCGCCAATGGATGGCGCTTTTGATATTGGCACCAAATACTCTCGGTAACCGCGCAGTATTGATGCCATAAAGAGTAAAAAGGCTTCTTGTATTCGTTGTTCTAGATTTTGCTAAAAAGAAAGCGTATGAAAGCACAAAAGATATTCGAAATTCGAAAACACGCTTACTTCACGTTTTCGTTTACGTAGATCACGATCCAAGCTATTCGTTGATTCAATATTTGATTGCTTCTGACATTCTAGTTCGTTTAGGGTTTGCCTCAATATACGTGCAGCACGCTTTGGCAACAATTTTACTGTCAAGTGCTTTTGCGATTCGCAGAGCTGTAATAAATTATATTTTGGATGTTGTTATTTTCTTTGTCGATCACGATCTTTCCAAAATCGAACTCACACTAATCGTATTGGTGTCCAAATCAATGCACGTTACATCTGTTGGTGGCTCATAAAGATCAAAGAAACGCGAATCCACACCTATTAAATAGGGTAGTGGAGCATGCAGTACTTCTGCTAGTCCGAGAGGGCACAGTGGTATGTATGGACATTGCCATTTGAAAGGAAAAAGTAACGATACTATTGCTTCAGCAACGGCCGTAAGGGTTGCGGGTCTGAAAAAAGTTTGTACATTTGAATATATATATATATATCTATTTTTTTTTAACAACGAACGCACCTTAAAGAATGTATAAGTATTTTTTGCTCAGTCAATGCCAATAACAATACGTGCAAACAGTTTTCTGTTCCCAAGTTTTGCAAGAGCATATAAAATCCAGCACCACTACGCGGCATCGGCGAATCCTCTGGTTGTGTCAGTAAAATACGCTCATTCGTCTCACCCGAAAGCTGAAAAGCAAAAACAAAAAAAAGAGATCGTGAAAATTGCTTACAATAAATAGAAAGAATTGTTTATATTAACCTGTAAATGAATACTTGGCGCTGGAAACGGAACCTCGTCTAGCAATTGTGTAATATAACGCTCAATGGGTATTGGCAGATCAGAGTCTTTTGCAGCCATACGCTGTGTATTTGAGAAATCGCAAAATGGTACTAATTAAAAGCGAACTCTGGTCTCAAAGTTAGTGCCCACACTTACATGCAAATATTTAAGCCATTTATCGAAGGTATCGCCGAATGGATAGTGCGATAAGAGACAGATAGCTTTAATGATATGCAATGAGTTTTTTGCGCTAAACTCTTCATTCCAATCTAGAAGTTCACGTTGCTGCTCTGTAAGATTCTCCTCACTGTTAAGATTGTAAAAAGAGAATTTCAAGAATTATTTATTCACATTAGCAAGAATCTTACTCGTAGTCCTCGTAGAAAGTAAGAGCCGATCCATAAACTTTATAGGTACCATCGTTAACAGTGAGTACAAATGTACTGAATACTGGGCTGATTGGCTTACGGTTTATAATTCCATCAACATGCGGCCACGCTTCCAGCGACGCACCCATTGGCAAACAAAAAAGCGGAACAGATGGGCATAGATTGAGTGGAAAATCATTGTGATCGACAGTGGGGTATCGCAACAGGATTTCCGGTTGATAGCTTATGTGCTTTGGACGGTACATGGACTTTTTGTAGCATAAATAGACATCACTGCCCATGTAGCCTTTGTTTAACGTTTTATAGATAAGGCAAAATGCATGCGGCGGTTTTTCGCCTTTGTTCTGTATAATAACGCATAGGTCCGTGACAACCAATTCATTACATGGCATATCAGGTCGAGCACGTCGATATGTTAGAAACGTTTTTGCCGAAGAATTGTTCACATTCGCTACTCGTCCGCCAGGTGTCTCTATAACCATTTCTGCGTCTGACATAATGCGCTCCAGACCATCATAGAGCACTCCTGCAAAGGAATTTCATATCAATTCATATAAAGTTTTTTTTTTTTGGTATTTCAATGAACTCACCTATGTCCACCAAGGGCGGACGATCTTTACCACGTCGATAGTATATGTAACATTCCGTTGAACGCATTGAACCATAATTAAGGTTGGCTGGTAAGCCCGTTGGAGTGCTCTCTAAGACGATCGTTCCGGGCGGAGGTTCTTCGCCAAGTAATGGAAAGAACACACCTATTTCTGTTATGGGCTCAGTTGACGCAGCAGCGCGCAATCCCGAGTCATTGAATATACTATCTTGCAACAATTGTGGATTTTCAGGCATTCCAGCAACAACAAAGTAATCTGCAATTCGTTTTTCCTCCATTGCGACGCACACGATTGCTCAACGATTGAAGGTATAAAGAACACAACAATTATGCTCGAGACTTTGTTTTGCTTAAATTACGAGCGATATTCATATGCGTATTTCAGCGCATTTCTTTTTTGTATTTTTCTTACGAAGTTCAGGAAAACTTCTGTCAATAGGGGTGGACGGAGAATATCGATTGTTGCTAGTTTGCTGTCAATAGCGAGCGATATTTTCTTTTTCGATACAAGGAATTCGATATGAAGGCGGGGAAGTTTATGTCTTTTATTTATTTTACAGAAAAAATTAAAAAAAGATTCTCAAAAATCTTTACATGAATGAACATTTCGATATGTTTACAGTATATATTATAATGCAATATAATATGAAGTTATTTGCAATTACTTTTTAGCTAATATTTGTATGTATTTTGAAAATCTTTTGCTTAAGACAGATCTTATGTTCGCTTAATTTTGGTTACATATCCCGAATTTTCGTTTTAAGGGGCTCGCTCCAGTTCTGTCAGAAACGAAACAGAAATGAAAAACTTCATATAAAAAAACACTTCAGAAAATTTCTGATTGTGCCCTTTTACATTAGGGCAACTATTGCCGGCAATTTTTTGGTTTATGGGCGAGACGAAGCGCGGAGGGATAGTTTCCCTACATCCCCGCGCTTCGTCTCGCCTATAAACTAAAAAATTGCCGGCAATAGTTGCCCTAATGTAAAAGGGCACATTCATTTCTGAAGCGTTTTTTTATATGAAGTTTTTCATTTCTGACAGAACTGGAGCGAGCCCCTAAGTGTGAGTAAATTCGATAAAGCGCTTAAGTATAAAAATAATTGGAATATGTATATGTTTGTTCAATATTCCAGGACAATCTGTGCTTCGTTTTCTTTCTCATGCATTCAAAAGTGATTTTTTTTCGAAACCTAACCTGTAATGTAAATTCAGAAAATGCGATTTTTTTTATTTTATTTCATTTGCTTTTATTTTTATTTCCTTCAATTTTTAATTAACAATTCCAATCTGCCAATTTTGAATATCCCCCAATTTAACACTCAAAATTTTCATACGTCTGACTCTCGAATTAAGCTACTTTGCTATATTGCCACAGAAACACAAGTATATCGATAATCTACTCAGGCCAGTAATCGTAGCAGATGCTTCCATCCTTAACTGTCAAATCGAACAATTTTATTTTCCCATATCGCAATTTGTCGTCGCTCTCGTGCTGATACGTAAAACGATCGACGATTTGTATTTTGAGGTGTTTTTACTTAACTCGAAGGAGTTGATTGAAAGAAAAAATGTTGATTAAACACGTTACCAACAAGGCACTTTTGTCCAGAAGCGGTAAGAATTTTTCTTTCAGCAAGATGCTGATTACATAAAGGGTACATAATGGGCGCATATCTGCCAAGAAGAAAAAATTCTGCTCGCATATCTAATAAGGATTTTTTTGCTAGCTGCTGCATTATCTCGCGCTGCTTATCACGGTGGACACCACGAAAATTCTACTATGAATGATTTGCCTGTGCCAGCTGGCGACTGGAACGAACAACACACTCGTCAAAATACAAAATACAATGCTATTTTAGCCATTGGTGTTCTAGCATTTGTTGGCACGATTGGGCTGGTGAGTTTGAGTGAAATGCCATTGATGTAACAATTTGACTCAGTCCCATTTTCAATTTCTAGATCAAATCGGCGAATCTTGTTCACTTCAACTATTCTCCTCCCAAATCGCTGGACTAATCTGCATTAAATAAACTAGATGAATTATTGAGGAAGAGCTAAAGTTTAATAAATGTTGATATTCAAGTAACGCATTAATCTTTTTATTCGAAATCAGTTTTTGACAATTTTCCAATAGCTGCAATAAGTTTAAGAACTAATGTATGTTGCCCTAAATATGAAATTTTTATCTCCGACGTACCAGCACACATAGGATTGTAATTTCAGAGTGCAAATATTGTGTGATGCAACGCGAGCCAATTTTTATACCTTTTCCGAAGGAAAGGGTATATTAAGTTTGGCTCGGAGTATGTAACATGCCAAAGGAGTCGCGATAGATATAGACATATATATATATTCTTGATCAGGGTGACAAGAGGAGTCGATCTAGCCATGTCTGTCTGTCTGTTTGTCTGTCGGTCACACTTTAGTTTTTCGTAATTTACTCCTAAGCCATGAAAGATATCATATTGAAATTTGGCATGGACTTGAACCAGGTAAATGTCCGAAAAACTGCATACAAATTTTTTTCGTAGTCCCTTCTTGGGTCGTGGGAAGTGGTTCAGAAGTTTCAAAAATCACGATTCTTAACGTTTTTTGTGAATAACTTTTTTACTATACATCCCAGATTATTGAAATTTGGTGTGTGTATAGCTACTATGTAGACTTAAGCTTTCGCTGAAAAAAAATTGCGACATCGCAATTACTATGGTCATCATCCTACGCATTTGAAAAAACCACTCTTTCTCTTATTCTCATATCTGAATACAAAAATGATTTTTTTTTGCTTCTTCTGGTTGTGTATTTTGCCGCCAAATAAATTCGTCACTTATGGTTAAATTTTGACCATGACCACCATTCGTGAAATTCGCAAAAATTTATTTTCACTTATTGAATTGAGGTTTTCGCAGCTAGACAAAATGTCCTCTAACGGTTAAATTTTGATCAAGATCACCATTCGCGAAATTCGCGAAAATTTGGTTTTCACCATTTTAAATTGAGTATTTCGTAGCTAAACAAAATGTCCTCTAAGGGTTAAAATTTGATCAAGACCACCATTCGCGAAATTCACTAAAATTTGATTTTCACTATTTTGAATTGAGTATTTCGCAGCTAGACAAAATGTCCTCTAAGGGTTAAAATTTGATCAAGACCACCATCCGCAAAATTCGCGAAAATTTGATTTTCACTATTTTGAATTGAGTATTTCGCAGCTAAACAAAATGTCCTCTAAGGGTTAAAATTTGATCAAGATCACCATCCGCGAAATTCGCGAAAATTTGATTTTCACTATTTTGAATTGAGTATTTCGCAGCTAAACAAAATGTCCTCTAAGGCTTAAAATTTGATCAAGATCACCATTCGCGAAATTTGCGAAAATCTGATTTTCACTATTTTGAATTGAGTATTTCGCAGCTAAACAAAATGTCCTCTAAGGGTTAAAATTTGATCAAGACCACCATTCGCAAAATTCGCGAAAATTTGATTTTCACTATTTTGAATTGAGTATTTCGCAGCTAAACAAAATGTCCTCTAAGGGTTAAAATTTGATCAAGATCACCATTCGCGAAATTTGCGAAAATCTGATTTTCACTATTTTGAATTGAGTATTTCGCAGCTAAACAAAATGTCCTCTAAGGGTTAAAATTTGATCAAGATCACCATCCGCGAAATTCGCGAAAATTTGATTTTCACTATTTTGAATTGAGTATTTCGCAGCTAAACAAAATGTCCTCTAAGGGTTAAAATTTGATCAAGATCACCATTCGCGAAATTTGCGAAAATCTGATTTTCACTATTTTGAATTGAGTATTTCGCAGCTAAACAAAATGTCCTCTAAGGGTTAAAATTTGATCAAGACCACCATTCGCAAAATTCGCGAAAATTTGATTTTCACTATTTTGAATTGAGTATTTCGCAGCTAAACAAAATGTCCTCTAAGGGTTAAAATTTGATCAAGATCACCATTCGCGAAATTTGCGAAAATCTGATTTTCACTATTTTGAATTGAGTATTTCGCAGCTAAACAAAATGTCCTCTAAGGGTTAAAATTTGATCAAGACCACCATTCGCGAAATTCGCGAAAATTTGATTTTCACTATTTTGAATTGAGTATTTCGCAGCTAAACAAAATGTCCTCTAAGGGTTAAAATTTGATCAAGATCACCATTCGCGAAATTTGCGAAAATCTGATTTTCACTATTTTGAATTGAGTATTTCGCAGCTAAACAAAATGTCCTCTAAGGGTTAAAATTTGATCAAGACCACCATTCGCAAAATTCGCGAAAATTTGATTTTCACTATTTTGAATTGAGTATTTCGCAGCTAAACAAAATGTCCTCTAAGGGTTAAAATTTGATCAAGATCACCATTCGCGAAATTTGCGAAAATCTGATTTTCACTATTTTGAATTGAGTATTTCGCAGCTAAACAAAATGTCCTCTAAGGGTTAAAATTTGATCAAGACCACCATTCGCAAAATTCGCGAAAATTTGATTTTCACTATTTTGAATTGAGTATTTCGCAGCTAAACAAAATGTCCTCTAAGGGTTAAAATTTGATCAAGATCACCATCCGCGAAATTCGCGAAAATTTGATTTTCACTATTTTGAATTGAGTATTTCGCAGCTAAACAAAATGTCCTCTAAGGGTTAAAATTTGATCAAGATCACCATTCGCGAAATTTGCGAAAATCTGATTTTCACTATTTTGAATTGAGTATTTCGCAGCTAAACAAAATGTCCTCTAAGGGTTAAAATTTGATCAAGACCACCATTCGCAAAATTCGCGAAAATTTGATTTTCACTATTTTGAATTGAGTATTTCGCAGCTAAACAAAATGTCCTCTAAGGGTTAAAATTTGATCAAGATCACCATCCGCGAATTTCGCGAAAATTTGATTTTCACTATTTTGAATTGAGGATTTCGCAGCTAGACAAAATGTCCTCTAACGGTTAAAACTTGACCATGCTCACCATCCGCGAAAATTTTGTGCTTAATAATAATCTCCAGTTTTAGAAGCTAAATCGAAGTACAGATAAGGTATAACTAGATATCCAAGCTAGAACAACAAAAACGGCAGGAATTTTTGTTAAGGTAATGTTTTAACATATTTCAGGCTGAGGAAAAGGTATGTGTGCAATCGGCTTAGCCGATGTAAACTTCTTTACTTGTTAAACCTCGGCCATGCAAGGGAGAGCCTTTACAATTGGGGCCGTACAATTATCAATTTTATTCAGGCACTACGCCGCTCAACATAAAAAAAAATTATAGGGGAAGTTTCTTCAGTTTTTAAAATTTTTTACATTTTTTTAAGAATTGTTATTTTGTAATAAATATCATTTAATGCTAGGCCTCAATGATAGGAAAATTCTGTTCCCCTTCTTTGCATAGTTTGAAAAAAAAAAAAAAATTGTGAAGAGAAGCGGCTTGGCATATTCCGATAAAAACCACCATCTAGCGTCCGGCAGAAATAGCTGTCTCATAGCAAAAACTAGCCAGGCACAAGCTAGAAAAATAGTATAAAACGGCACATTCCGCGCAACATCATTCAGTCGGTGTCTGGCTCGCGTCGCGAACACAAGTGTCCCGTGTAGTGAAAAGTGAAATCGTATTGAAAAATTGGTCTTAGCATAGCTGCGTGTGAGTTCTTAACCGCCGTGGCTCGGTCGTTCGTACATCTGATCTTAGCATAGCAGCAAGTGAGTTCTTAACCGCCTTGGCTCGGTCGATTTGATTATTCCATTTTATGATAAATAGTATAAAAGGCTGCATTCCGCTCAACATCAGTCAATCGCTGCCTGGCTTGCGTCGCGTGCACATCAGCGATCGGACAAATAAAAAGTGCTAAGTGAAGTCGTTCTGTGAATGAAAGAATATCAGCTGTATATCAAGCGACGTGAGTTTAGCACGCTCGATGAATTAATCGGCTTGTTATCCTAGCTAGAGGTGGTGAACTTCATCAGAACTACACTACCAGGCCCACTCCCAACAGGAAGACAAATAATTTATCTACCGCGCACGATACAAGCTCCAGCCCCACACGACATAGTCTGCCATCAGTGCGGTGTAAAGGGTCACACGAGACGCGAATGTCAGAATCCTGCAAAGATTTTATGTTGGGATTGCGGCAAGGTAGGGATCAAGACTATCCATTGTTGCCGCCAATTCCCGGGAAACGCACAGGGGACCCACTAGCAGTAAGGCCTGATAGACCTAACAAGGACAGCCTTAAACAATATTTATTCAGAGAACCCATCTCCAGGCAAGATTCATCGGGGCAAATTGTCAAAGCAAGGGGATACGGACTCAAAGTATAAAAAACTATGGCCGAAAAATACAAAAGTAAAGGGAAGTACCAACATCATCAAAATCCGTGTATTGGGACGGAAAAAAAATGAAAGTTTTGTATTTCGTAATGCGGGACAAAACGCTCCCAAATCCTTTATTGAATAAACGACTCGAAGCATTATCTTGGATGGATTTCCTTAAATCAAAAATGAATATTGGCGGTTATGGACAAGCTAAAAAAAAAAGAAGGTCAGTAACAAATTCAAGTTATTCCCAATATGCACAACTAGATCCAAGGGGTGACAGAGGAAAAAGTGGAGTTATGACACCTTTCGAACAAAGGCAGAAAAATTTCACTCAGCAGGCCCTTCAAAATTCGCCCATCAATTTCGGGGATCCAGATTTTCAAAAAATTTTCCCAAAAAAATTATCAGCAAGACCGAAAAAAAAGGGAACAAATCTGAAATGGCGCCAAGAACTCCCCCAGAAAACACCGTGGAATTCAAAAAGAATAAAGGGCGATTTTGTTTTCTAATTAAGCGAGAGAAATTAAAAGCATTTCCAAATAATTAACCATAGGAAACTTAAGGAAACGAAATTCATCACATATTGTGTTCTGAAAATTTTATTTAAAGCTTCCAAAGAAATCCTTTCAATAATCCTGTACTTGTATATAAATTTTGGGATTTTTAATATAAATAAAGAAAAGATAACAAAAATAACAGAATTCGTTGTGTTTTTTTTTCCTCAAAACCCTGCAACATGAAATGCCCCGGAACGGGAGGTCGTTAAAATCATAAAAATGGAAAATTGGTGTAGCTTAAAAATTCAAATTTTTTCAGTAATCTTGTAATTGAACCCACTCGGACAATCTTAATTTAAGTAACTAAAATTCGTAAAATATTCCTGGGGAATTTTCCTTTGGACAAAAAATTTTTATTCGAACTTGGGGAAGGGAAAAACGGAGAAAACTTCAAATATTTTTAACAAAGGCCATATTTTTTTTTTGTGGCGCTACGCCCAGGGAGAAACAGGTGGAATATTCATTTAAATGGGCTGATTTGTTTCTTACCCAGGTAAAAGGGATTTAGTTTGTGCAATCTTTAACAGCCAGAAATAACTCCTAAAAACATTAAATTCTTGACGGTAAAAATTAATGATTTAGCAGTCCTCTTCCTGCTGAGCCGCGGTTCGGATTCCCCCAAAACGGTGGACCAAAAGCAAATTTGGCACACAGGTTTCTCATATATTAAGAAAAAATTGGAACTCCGCCCTTGTACGCCCAAAAAAAAAATTTTTTACAATTGTGAAGAAAAGACGAGAAACTTCAAATTCATAACTAGGTTACCAAGGCTAATGAAATGAGGAAAAAATTTATTTGGCCCGCCCACTGCCACCCCACAAACGGAGAGACAAAAAATAGTCGCCAATAATGTCAGCGGGTATTTCGTCGGGCTTTCCGACTTTAGCTTTTTCTTGTTTATTGTTATTTGAAAGTTAAGGGTGTATCCAATTTCCCCTTAGGGGCATCCCAGTTCACCAATGAAAATTCTATAAAAAAACACTTTAAAAATTTCTGTTTTTAAATGAATTTTCACGACAGAGCCCTTAGGTAAAAGTTACTTGCGTCACAATTAGTGGGATTCCAGCAGCCGAAAAAATTTTGAAAAATGAAATTGGAAGGAATTCATGAATTTCTTAGGGGGTGGAGGGAAAAAAGCATTTGAGAGCACACATTCTCTTTTCTCTAAATTTATATTTAAAAATCCATTTTGAAATTTTTTTGCCCTCCTTTTATTTCCAATTTAAAAAAAATTATTTTAAACAAATTTTGTTCGCCTCCCAGGGATCGAACCCCGTCCGGTTCTATAGGATCATCGTCTACGCCACTTCATCTAATGTTCCTGACGCTAAAAATTTCAAATTCAATGCCAATGGTTCAAGACGTGAACAGACCCTAACGATGAATGTCCTTAAATGCAGCATACATAGTACCTATATTATCGATGAACATGATACATTTCATCAAATAATTACCGTGGGACATTTTACAACAACATAATGCGCATTTTCTCGTTAAGATAGGATTTATTTGAAAAAGTTTAGGTTGTATTCTTAATAATTAAATTACTTAAGTTTTAAGTTTGAATTCTTTTTATTAAATTCCGATGCAATGTCATTAATTTTACACTTATCCCTTTGCATGTAATTAATCTTTTTTTTTCCAATAACCTCGCCAAATTTGGTCATAAATTGTCATTTCCGGGCTGTTTTGTTAAAACGATTTTTGTTATTTTGAGCACATTTCCTGAGAGATGGTGTTTAGTTAAAAAAACTAGACTTCTGTGCTAGTCTCGGTTCAAGGCTTTAGACATCTATATCCAGGAATACCCAGCCCCAATATATTTTCGACGAAATGAAGCCCATTATTACGATACAATTTTAATGAGTTTTTTTTTTTTTTTTACAAATATCTTTAAGCCATTGTAAAGGCATTTGTTAAAGTTAAGGAGCAACAATTTTATTCAACACATTTTAACGTTTTGCAATATTCGTTTTATTTTTACAGGAACGAGAAAAACATATCTGCAGAAAAAACATTTCGCCATTTCTTTGCTAAATGTTAAGTCAACACTTCCAGGGATCTCTGACTGCAAAGCGCTAACAATTTCAAAAATTTCAAATAAAGTCCTCTTCAGTCTCATATCCGCTACATACTTTACAGACATTCAAGGATACCAGAAAATTCTTCTTCAAATACATAAAAGTCTTCCGTCTAAGCTTACACTTAATCCATTTCGCTGATGCAGTTCGCATTGTTGGAGATTGTCATTCGTGTGGCAGAGCGAAGAAGAGATGAAAGTAACTATTTACATTTATAATTTAAATTTTATGGCAAATCGAAATGAAATGCAATGATGCGAAAAAAATTTAAAGGATAAACGCTTGAACGCTTCAATCCAGACAAACTGCTTCACTCGCTGCTCGAGAGTAATTTATCTTTGAAGCTCAGCTTATTTGCAGAAATTGACCAAAAGTTGGGCGTTAGATGATGGACAGCTCAATTTCTGATCGCTTTTAAATCGCGGGAGAAACAAAAGTGATCATTTCTATATAAATTTTTAATGGCCCTATTCGCGATTGGGTCTGGGTGCTATACACAACCGCACACACGCAATATACCATCGACACGGGTATCAAAATCACAACAACGAAGTAGCGAATCATTTTCGTGCAACAAATCTCCAGGGCATCCATCAAAAAGATGAGGTCAAAATCAAAAATAAGAGCATTCAGAAAAAATTCTGCTAATGATTGAAATTGTTTGTTTACCATAGAAAGTTCAAAGCGAATTTCATCGACAAAAGTTGCGGAAATATACACATACATACATTAAACAATATATATACAATATATAAATTTCTTGCTGTGCGCAAAATGAACCATTTTCGCCGTCCAGGAAGGAATAACATCAATCAAATAGTCACTCCAATAGCCATAATGATTGGCAAGTTGCTTTCGGCGTTAAACGCTCATTAACTGAAACGAAATGGTTGTGCGCTTTTTTATTTACATTGTGGACTATTTTGCTGGACACGACGACATAATTGGTTTCTGATAGCGTTCGCAAATCAATTTCGTGGAGTTCGGCTATAAGAAGGAATAAATGAAGCTACCGGAAAATTGGATATCAGACATTTTTGATGGTAAGTCAACGCACTTTTCCTCCCATTATTTTTAAGTACGTAATACGGATATTAACTTACACTGTGATGCATTTTTGAGGTCATTGAGGCCCGATATTACAGTGTATACTTAAGTTAAGGAAGCCTGAAGACTTAAGAACACCTTAAGTGTCAAGCGGTTTAACAGTAAATTTTTATCCAAAACTCACGAAAATTTGATTTCGGCAGGGAACATTTGAAAAAACCTATATTTTTTGTTTATACTTTTTTAAAATCCGTAAAATTAGTGAAATTCCTTCATTAAATTAATTTGAAAACTTATTTAAGGAGCACTTAAAATTTGTACTGTTAAAATGCTTTACAGACTTAAGCTTTACTTAAGTGCTAAGGAGACCTTAGGTATGCACTGTAATATCGGGCCTGAATGTAAAAAAAAATAAGTGACAAAAATCCTGAATCCTTTTTTGGCTTGGCAGATTTTCCACAAAAAAAAATTATTTTCACGGTTCCTGAACTATTTGTGCTGGATGAAATTACGAGCATATTTAAAGGGTAATTTTGAATCTCTTCTTCTGATTTTTGGTAAAAGTTTTTCAGCTTTGAAGTCGCAAAACGGTTTTAAGGAGCGCTCAGATACAATTTGTGTACTTCAAGAGGTTGTTTTGTAATAATTTTTCTATATTTAAATCAAAACGTTTTCAAAATATTATTATTGGCTTGGGAGCTATGGGCCACAAAATGTAAAAAGACGTGAAAAATCGTAAACATTTTTGAGATTTTTGTAATTTGGAGCTTCTAAATGGATTTTTTTTTTGTGGATCAGTTTGTACTACAACTGGTTTGTTTGAGTCTAGGACTAAAACTTTTTCATAGATAGGAAAGAAAAATATTGAACGCTTTACGAGATATAGCCATTAGTAAGTGCGCAACCTTGTTCTCGGCCACACTTTTTGAAATCGATTTAAGAACAAAACTTCGACAATCTGATTATTATAGTATAAAGGAGTTACTTGGTATATTAACCTTGTGCTTTCGGAAACTGCAGAAAATATTTTGTTTACATTTTATGTGTTGCACAGTGTTATTAAATGTTGTTGAATTTGTGCATGACAGTGAATTTTTTTGCAACGTGCTGAGAATCGATTATTGGAGTCCTTTCTTCATTATCTTGCATCAATTGAAATCATATCCGGAAAAGATTAAATAAATTTGAAGTTTTTTGATTTAGTCCGACTTGTAAAGCTTCTGATGCTGCTTTGTATCAGAGTTGAGTTCTCAAGATTGCACTTAAGATATTGCCCTTAGGCCATCACCAATGTGGCTTGCCTTGAAAGGGGCAGAAAATATAAGTATATAAAATTTTTAATTGTTTCCATCAATTGTGAGCTGCATGAAGAGCAAAGTGGCTTCGCTACCTAGCCGCGCATGGTGGGGCCTCTGTGTCGGTGTCACGACGTTCACTTCGAATCTCTGATTGCAAGGGCCTTCGATAGCGGAAACGACCCAAATGCCGTGTAAATATATACCAGCTTCAGTGTTATAATTTAATTGCTAAAAGCTCATCTGATACCTACTTAAACCAACAGCAAACCTTTCTGTGCAAATGCGGTTTCAAACATAGGAAAATGAGCAGCACGTACGTATGTTGTATGTGATTATCTGTATGTGTGAATGCACGTACCCAGTCGGAAGTTATCTCTTGCATGACAAAGTCATCAGTAATATCATTAATGACATATAGGTGACAGTATCATGCATGACACCTTGGGGGATATGTCATCGTAGAGGGGTGCTTGAATCTCATTGGCTACTGAAATTCAAAAAAGGGTTTAGCGTCAGTCGAGCGTTAGCATGAATGGGCGTAGTGGATGAGTTCTCGACTCAGAATCCGAAGACCGCGGGTTCGATCCCTGGCTGAGGCGAACAAAAATTTTAAAAAATAGATTTTTCAAAATTTGCGAAATATTCAAAGAGAAGACAAAGAGGGGAGTTTTCAACTGGTTTCTATAAACTGACATTAAGAGAAATAAGAAAATGATGCTCTCAAACGCTTTTTTCGCCATCGCACTCCCTAGCATGACGTGTCATGCTTGCAGTCACCAGTGACCAATAAATCGCATGCGTTCCGGCTCCAAAGTCACCCTGACTTCATCCATGATGTCAGGGGGATATTTCCCGCTGGGTATCTTTGAATGTAAGTATGGATGTGTGTGTGTCATTTCTCTCATGTTAGAGTTTTGTTCGTTTGCGCTTTTACATATCCACCAGCTTTTTACACACACATATCACCATTCAAAGAGATAAAGTGGCACTAATTACATTTGTCTAACAGACTGGTCATGAAGAGAATGTAGGTGTTTTTTTTTTTTACGTTGAAACTGAAAGTATAAAGGTCCTGGTGAAATATACGAGCTTCATATGGGTAGCCTAATGTGGATGCACACATGCATTGCTAATCTTCAACACAGCGCAACTATTATAAATTGTTTTAAACTGAAAGTTTTCACATGTCCTGATGGTCTGTCCTTATAATTAAACTGGTTCTTGATATATTTCATTACGCACGGTCCGGGCTAACATTGAAGTGGCAAGCAACTGTTGAATGTCAGACTAGAGTAATTAGAAGGAAATGGACAAATTGCAAAAACTTCGAAGGGAAGAATTTCTTTGAGTAATCGAATTTGGCAGTGTAAAGGACTTTAGTGTATTTATTTCAAAAATTTTATGTTAGAAAATAAAACTATTCAACCGAAGGATTTAGGGCAAGATTTTTCAATTTTGTAGAGATAGAGAAAAAACACTTCTATAAATACGTAGACAAGTTTATGCACCACCATGTTGGAATAGTTGGGTAAATTGAGGCCCTAGCGAGTAGCTTTCGAGTATAGGAAAAAGAACGAAGATTATTGTCTGCTTTAAGTTCGCATTCTGATCGTCGCCCCACCGGAGGTAGTTAGCTGGACGGTTAAGACTATCGCTCAGTGACCTCGTGGGTTAGGTTTTTTTTTTATGTTTATATTTTAATTTATTTTATTTAATAGTTTATTTTGAAATAAAACAAATTTTTTGCTTAATTTTTAAGTATTTTTTCTTCATATTTTATCTTTTTTTTAATATGTATTTATTTTTCAATTAATAAATTTTTCTAGTAAAAATTGTAGTATTCGTGCGTTCCACAAAAACTTCAGCAACCAAAAACTCAAATTAGCGTTTTGTCAATACATTAAATTAGCTTGTTTAGCGTAATGGTTAGGACACGGACTTACCAACCGCCTGAGGTCAGCGGTTCGAGGCTCGGCCGAGGCGAGAAAATTAAAAAAGAAGTGCAAAAGAAAATATTTAAAAAAAAAAAAAAATACAAAACAAAGGAAAATAGATATTTTCGATACAAGTGTCGAAATGAAGCTTTTTTTGCACGAGGCGAAGCCGAGTTTTACAATACCACGAGTGCGAAAAAAGCTAAGTTTCGACACGAGTGCCGAACAATATTTTATGCAATAAGATTTCAAACTAGATTTTAGCCTAAATTTAAAAAACGTTTTTTTGTGAAGAAAAATTTTATTTTTATTTGACAGATTCATAATTTGAAATTCTTAATTATACAACTTCGTAGTATGCTCTGCTTATTTTTGTCTTGTATTTTTTAAAATGCGTGCATTTTGAAATTTATTATTGCACGCTTTGAAATTCATTACAAACCCTGGTAGTATGCCATGGTTTTTGTTTGTTTTAAAATTTTTTTTTATACTTTCTCAAATCTAGTGTCATAATTTGAGCTTGTCAAAAATTTTAAAATGTTAAAACAACAATTTTTAACAATTTTTTTTTTTTGAAAAAAACAATTTTACATTTTTGAAATTTTAAATTTTTCTTCTTGTTCCTTCAAAATTTTTTTTTTTAATTTCATGCATTTTCTGTTCCCTATATATTGTGTCGAATTTTCAGACGGAACGTGTTTCAGCTCGAAGCACTGGATTCGCCATAAAAATTTTGACACCCGAAACGTATTGTATGCCCGAAACACTTCGAAACTAGGTGTTTCAGATCAAAACAAGTAGCGAAACAAGTAAAAATTGCTATCACCCCTAATTTTATAGATGGTTATTGGGAAAAGAAGTAAGAGCAAAAGAAAAATTACTATACATGCGATCTAAATTCATTCATATTCTGACATTTACTCACACTTCTTTTCCATTTTCAAAGTAGGCAAGAAAGACTTTTTCAAAGCAGGTTGAAAAAAAGAAGAAGAAAATGAGGTAGAAAACGAAACACGAATGACTTCATTTGAACGAGTGTTTCGCATTGAGGCCTTTTACACTAGTCAATTATTGACCGTCAATTCCTATCGATATGTCCTTTTGGAGTTGCATCCGCTTTTACACTTACTGGACAGAATTGCTCGTCAATTCTTACTTGGTATGCCTTTTATGACATTTTCCTCTTCCACACAGGGGTGATATTTTATAAAATACAAGCAAAATAAGTTATGTATCTCTGATTAAGGGTTGATAGCAGAAACATAAATATAGCACTAACTTTTTTGTTTTCATGTATTTAATTATTAAAGCCAAGGAGTATTTTAAAATATTTGAATTATTATTAATCTATTTTAAAGAGATAATTTTTAGTGAGTAGCTGTTAAATTGTTCTGTTTGAAAATATATTCTATATACAATTTGTAAGAGCAAACTATCTAGCGCTGTTCATATTATTAAAGAATGAAGGCTAAACTCCATAAACGACGGAAAATTTCAGGCGTTTAAGGCGAAAGAAATGTAGCTGCTTCGATTTAAATACATTTCAATACATTGATTCAATGGAAGCCGCACAAATATTTTCACCTTTGCCCCGTATACCGCAACAACCGCCCTTTCCGTCGTTAATGGAGTTTGGCCTTAAATTTTAATTTAACAATTTTTCCAACATTTTTCGTCATTTTTCCTTAACATTTTAACAACAATTTTCAGGTTTTCATTTAACACTTTTGACAAGCTCTAGTCATAATATGATTCATTATGATTTTAAAATCGACATCATAATAGGCCTATTATGATCTCGAATTGCATAAACAAATTTTTTTTTTATAAAATGAGCAAAAATACAAATTGATCAAAATTCGACCCAACTGTATATATTCCAGGTCTAGTTCATATGAGCAAAAACTGTGACTAGTTATTTTCCAATGACAGCTCAACGTTAAAAAAGACAGTTCAAAGCATTGGTTGGCAAATTAAGAGGGAGTAGTCCTGGTATTTTTGTGACTAGTCGGAGAGTAGTTGGAGAGTAGTTGGAATTACTGCAGGGTACAGTCTGTAGAGAACATTTATAAATTCTTCTCGAAACATGTCGACGGAGGCTCTACCTGAAGCTTTAAAATTGCAGAGACGTTCGACAGTGTTTAAAGTAATAGTGGTTTCTATAGCATACTCTACTCTCTGACTACAAAATTCGATATTCGACACTTGTATTAAAGAATTTGTTGCTATTTTGTTGTTGTTTTTTTTTTTCATAAAAAGGAGGTCATTCCTAATTTGATATCTGTTGAGTTCTATCAAGTCCAATAGCCGTAAGATATATTCCCATGAGTATTTTTTAAAAGCTCAGCCAGCTTTGATCAGTGTTCCTTACTACTTTCACACACAGAAGAGTGGCGCCTAGTCGATGAATCCATTATAAACAAAGTGAAAAATGCCATAACTGGCCTAAAAGCTTCGTTATTTAAGAAATTTATTAAAAAAACTAATGTGCAGTTGTGTGAATATAAAGTGAAAATAATTAAATTTTATTCTACTTGTGTGTGTGTGTGTGTTTGTGTGGTCTTAACATAGATGCGAGTTGACCAAACCCGATATTTCACTCCATCATTGAATTGATGATGGTAAAAATGCGATACGAAACTGTCATCACCTAAAAAAGAAGAAAATGAAAATCTTTATAAAATAAAAATACTTCAAAGCGAAAAAAGTTCGTTACAATTTTAAAAGTGTCCAACGATATGGGTGGACCACCGATAACAGTTAGCTCTGCTGGCTGTGATGCGCGTATCATGAGTATCATCAACATTTTCTTGCACTTCTGCGAAGCATTGTACCATTGACAGTTATAGACAAAAAGCGACATTTCCGCTCTGAAATATTTACAAAAAAAATTTCAAAATGCTGAAAGTTTGATGGAGAATTTTCAATGGCTTTGACTTACCGCCTCCGCTAGCTTTTGACCATGATAGCAGAGTATATAGAAGCGCATTACTGCGCTCAGCAAGTACCAAAGGTAGAGGGAATCCTTTATTATTCCAATGGCTGAGATTCGGAAACCGACAGTGCAAAGAGTTCCAACGGTGGCTATGATATTAAATGCCATGCAAGTTTCAAAAGAACTATTTAACTCGGAGTGGACGCTACAAAATGACAAAAAAGAGAGGCCTTCATGATGGTTTCTATAAAGTAAGGGTGCTTTAGTCAGGCGAGAACCATTAAGAGAGAATAATCTAGATATTTTTAAGGTCGTAAGAAGCCCCATATATCGGTTTTTGTTAAATTCATTTATTAAAACCGCCCCTTTGCCATGCCCAGTTTTCCAAATTTTTTTGAAATTATGATCGGCGGCTTAAATATACGGTCAAATGTGGCAACTTTCGTTCAAGTCCTATTTGAATTTTGGGTATAGGAGACAATTTTCGAAAACCGCCCTTCTGCCACGCCCACTTTCACTTTTCGGAAATAACTTTAATTGCCTTTAAATATGTTCAAACGTCAAACTTCATGAAATTATTTTGAAAAACTCTGGTTTTAGAGCAGCTTTTGTGATTTTCATAGCCGACTTTAGTACTGGAGGTACCCTTAAAATTGGTCCGATCGGGTCCATTCTCGAACTTGTGCCTGTGAGTACGCATACCGAATTTCGTCAAGATAGCTCAACTCCTTCGATAAGAAAACTGTATACAGACAGACGGAAAGACAGACAGACAAACAGACAGATAGACGGACGGATATCCTGGTGACGCTGATCATTTCTATAGATATTTTGTATGGTCGATCTCGACTGGTTCTGGGTGTAACAAACAACCACACAAACGCAACCCTAGTGGCACCGGTTGTTACATAAGGCATTATGCAACGCTTATGAAACAAATGCATAGTTTCAAAGTGATCACTGAGATGTTACTGTAACGCTTATGGAATCAAAAAAGCCCAAGAGGCGGAGCCTGTTGCAACTAAATTTATAGTTGCATAAGGAAGTTACAAAAACTTAGTTGTAACAAACTGAAAATATAATTCTGGCTTTAAAAATATAATTCTGGGTTTTGGTTATAAAAACTTTCGTTATGAAACTAAAAAGGAGTATTTTAATAAGGAAGTGGTTGCAAAAGTGTTTTAAAATTTTTCTAATTTATTTTGCTTTTATGAATGACAGAAACCAAATACATAGTGTGAATGCTTTCATGATATGAAAATGTATAATTGAAATTTCGACTTTCCTCAAACCAAAACTAAGGTGCCCTTAAAGATATATGGTGAAATCTAACATTCTACCCCTTATATTTTTCACGCGCCCTCGATCAAATAAAAATTATGATGTTTTATTCATAACTTAATACCTATACGCATAAATTTTTCTTGTTTAGAAAAAGTGTGGTTATGGAATGTCATTAGCAGAGCACCTAAAAGTATGCAAAGTTAAAACCTTAGAGAATTCTCTTATGCACGAATAACGTGACCAAGCTCGAAAAATAACTTTCATGAGGCTAAGTCCGGAATTTAGTTTTAGAAAATCATAGTCTGATGCATGCAATTCAGGTTTGCAACGAAATTATTTATTCATACGACGAAACATATGATGACATATTTTTCAAAACGAATTCGAAGACAATCATTGTCGAATTCAAAATCATAATAAAGTTCTCAATTGGGGGACTGCAACGAATGGTCACTCTTTGCATATATTAAGAAATTTATCGCAGAACGCAGATGGACCAACATGTAGGCAAGCTTGAGACAGGAGAATCGTGACATAGTGGGCCTGGGAATTTTATCTTAAAAGAGAAATATTGATAAATTCTCAAATTTTCTATTTTCAAATTACAACAAAAACAAAAACGATAGGAATTTTTCTCTTATATTTTATGGGGAGTTATTAATGAAGATAAACTTTGGATATAAGGTCCAAAGATTAAAATCATAGACCCACTATAACACGTTTCTCCTGGCCTGAACCATAAATGAGTTGTTGCGCGACAACGCATTAAGTCTACAGTACTTTTCTTCCAATTCTCAGACAAATTTAGTTTTATTTTTCAAGGATTTCAGACATTTATGTCTCGCCAAATTTCAAGTTTATGGCCAGGTACTATTTTCATTAAGCCACACATTCTTGCATATATGAGCGTTCGTCTCTGTCGTATCTAGGACAGCTGATCAATGTGCAATTTATTACTTGCTCCTTTTTTTCGCCTTGAAATGTCCATTGGTTCTTATTTTTCTCCAAATAACCTTGTCGTTTTCATTAAACTCCATATTTAATACCAAACTTCTGTTCAATTTTCACTAGACATAACCATAAACAGCTGTGTTTATAAAAATTGACTTATTTCTTGACCCTTATAATATGCTTTTGGAATATTTTAAGAGTCAAAAAAGCATTTTTTCGGAAGCATACTTATTACTTCAATAATTGTTACATAAACGGCTTTGCAACCTATTTGCAACTTACAAAATGGAAGTTCCGAAGAGAAGTTGATGCAACTATTTTAAAACATCATAGCTCCACCCATTTTGACACAAAAAAGTTCATGCAATTAAATTTAGTTTTTCAAACCGCTTGTGTAACTTAAGTAGTTGTTCATAACAACTTTGCATCATCTATGCAACTGAGCATGTTTTTTGAAACGTCTATGCACCCCTTATGCAACAAGAATAATTTTTTTTCCTTTAAAAGATGTTACAATGTGCCACTAGGGAATATACCCTCGACACAGAGTGTTGTCGGGTATAATGAGAGGAAAACTTCAAACGAATCGGGCATTAAGTATTTCAATTTGGGGCAACACTGGAAAACAATCACTGTAAGTTTAAGGTTCTCTATGACGAGTTTTAAGTTAGTACATTTTCTCTCTCTATTTAATGAATTCTCTCTGCGGCGATTCGAATTTTATGACCCATTATGGAGAGTTACTTAATGACAGTAACAAAAAAGGATAATTCGATTTACAACTCGTAATTTTGAGCTCACTTCATTAAGCGCTGATGTTTTTGTATGATTTTTGCCAATTTTCTTTGGTTGTCCGTGCAATTTTCGACCTTAAATTTCAATTCAAGTAAATCATGAACCGTTCGATCCAAGTGCATACGCAATTGGATGATGAATGGGACAATCCATAGATCGGTGCCCTGATTGCTTATAATCAAGTAATGAGCATTCACAGTCTCAAATACGTAGACTATAATGTACGTGAATGGATGGCGATGGTCGAAACTGTATTCCATTTCGTAGAATTTCAAATACTGGAAATGACTCTCTTCGTAGCCGAGCGTACACCAATCGTAGATGAATTGCACCGCACTCCTTAGCATAGGTGTTAACAATAGCACCCACGTACTTATAAAGAAAGATAGCGTAACGTACTGTTCCTTTTTACGCACGTAATACGCGTCGACACGGTAAACGTTGCATTCCCTTTTATTTGCCGGATAAATGCTCTTCAGATAATCATAAATCTTACAGACACGCTTCCGATTGACCAATAAGAAAAAACATTTGATATTCCCATTTATGGCGAAGGCAACGTAAGCGGAAGCAATCATGATCGCTAACGTATTGCATCGTAAATCCATGGGCGGAAAATTTTGAAACAGCGAGACATAACAAAAACAATGCGCACATAACATAAAGAACGTAACGAAATTGAGAAAACGCTTGACGTAGAGGGGTTTCGGTGTTCCCAGAATATTGAAACCGATTGTCTTAAAGCCAAATATCGGTAGCCAAAAGAAATCCTCGAATCCGAAATTCCGTCTCTTCATTTTGTAAGCCGATTATCTTATTGCGATTTGAATTTCCCATTGAGCAATTTTATCCTTTTATAGTCGGACTCATAGAGTTGGCAATCCACCTGACGCATCTGTGGGAGTTTGCACGTGCTGCAATATGTACAAATCAATGAATTTAAATCGTCTGCTTATTAATTAACTTTTGCGGTTTTAGTTGCGTTTTTTTTTTGTTTGGTCTTATTTGTGGTTTCATTTGAATTCGAATTGATTGCTGGCGTTGTGTTGAGGTTTCTTCTTGGACGAAAGGTCACAAAATCTTATTAAAAATCAAAGTAATTTATTGGGAACTCAGGCATACTTCTTTGATTTCAACCTTTTACCTTTAATTGATAACAATTAGAGAACTCTGGTATGTTAACCCATTCATAACGAAAGAATATTTCATCTGTTCGTTAAATTTGCAAAATTTTTTGACCCTGTCATGCTTTGTTAAAAACATTTATTTAGAACACTTTATATGGGAAATCGTTTTCAATGTCTAACCCATGATACAAGATCATGTGTCTAACCAAACAGTTCCATGGGCAGGGATGAAAATAGTGAAGTTAAAACTTTTCAAACCAATTAGACTTAACCGTAAAAGGTAATGGGGGTCTTAAAAGCACGGGTTTCATTAAAGCCAACTTTTCGTTTTACTTAATTTTTAATGTAATTGGCTTGTGTGATGTGCTATGGTTGTCTAACGATGGGAACTTTTCTCATGATTAGCATATCGTCACCTCAGAAAACGGCTGTCGTATGTCCCATAAGAAATACATGCGACATACGACAGTCGTTTTCTGAGGGGACGATATGAAGGAAAAGCTAACAGCGATCTTTGAACAATTCAGATAGTGTTCCCTTAACGATGGAATCATTTGAGCAAAAGCGAAACATTGGAGACGTGAAGCGAAGGTTATCAAAATTTTTCCACTCAAAATTTATGAGGCAAGTGGACGATGAGCTTATCGTGTTGTATTTTGGTACTGATTCGCTAAGCTCTTCGAAGGCTTTGCGCTGGTGGGAGGTTATTTTGAAGTATTGAAAAAGTGAACAAAATTAGAACAAAATAAAATCCTTTTTGGGTCTCGTAATCTAAATGGGTGGCTTCAATACATATAGTATTCCTAAAACAATAAATTTATTTTAGGTACATAAATAATTTGCGTACTTTCTCGGATTGAATGAGCGAATGAAGCCAAAGTGATTTGGCAGCCTCCGCATTGTATTCATAAATAATTGGCTTGACGGCGAAAATCGTTGCTCAAAGGTTTCTTTGGTAACTTCTTTCAGTAAAAGAAGCAATTAAAGTTACTTGAAAAGGCTCGTGCTAAGAATTGAAAACAATCTCATATATTTCCCGTGTCAATTGTACTTTTATTTTAAGCTAGCTTCACAACAAAATGTGTTTCTCTCTTTTTGATTTGAAACAATGGAATCTATTGAAGTGCGACAAATTTTAAACTTAAGGTTTTGTTGCACCGTAAATATGAAGGATCAATGTGTAATGGAATAAATTGTTAGAAGTAGATACTCAGTTTCTAAGTTGAAGCCGTCTTACTTTATTTTTCTCATTTTATGCTGCTAACAGACTATTGAATTTAACTGATTTTAGCTGAAGTGATTTTAGCGTTTATCGCTGCATTTAACCTGAATTAATCTTCTTTAAATGCAGAAATAAAATCATGAGTTTAACTGTTTCATATTGCAACACTTTCCTTTTTGGTGCTAAATTCAGATTTTACTTTAAATGCAAAAATCACAACAGCTAAATTCAGTTTAATCCAATAGTCTGAAAGCGGCAATAGAAACTTTACTACTTAAGTGAATTTTTTTTTTTTTTTTTAACTCATCAGGAAGTAGCTTCATGCTGACGAGAAAAAAATTTTCTTTTTCCATACTTCATTTCAAGTGGAAAAAATTTTTTCAAACTTCTATTACTTTTTTGTTGCCTTGTATACATAAAGGATTCTCTTAAGACGAGACTTTTTAAAGTAACCATGTAATGGTAAAACTTTGGAATTAAATTTTTGTCAACAAAAACCTCGTGTCATTGAAACATTTCAACCTTAACCGAAAAAAAAAAATTTCCAGGTGCATGTAGCAAAAAGCATTTATAATCAAAAGATGTCTTTAAATGATACACTTTTTGTTGGGGAGCTTTTTAATCAGTTTTTTGAGTACGAGCATAAACATTTCAAGTCCAAAAAAGAAGAGAGTTGACAAAAAAAAAAAAAAACTATGTTTTGCAAAGCTTGCTTTGCTACCATGGTTTAAAGAAAGTGAAATTAAGCAGGTTGTTTGGTATGTTATATTATCAAAAGCTCTTCTACAGACGAAAAACAATTTTCTGAAATTTTCTACGAATTTTTTTTTTTTTGGTGCATGAATTCAGCGGGAATTCAGAGTGTATTTTTGGGTACTTAGGTGTTCTAAATTTTATAAAAATCTTTAATTTTTCAAAACGAAAAACTTAATCGTGCCTATTATGTGTTCCGACGGATCGAATTCGTTCGGATTTCTCACATTTTTATGAATGAAGAAACTCTTTTTGAGTAGCAAACAGACTTTAGAGTGAAGCGAACTTTCAATAAAAGGGCTGTTAGAATTCAGTTTATTTTCTCCATAGCACGTTAATATAGTGAAAGCATTCACTTTGAAATAAAATTAGAGCTGAAAAACTAAATTGAAACACCTAAATGTAATGAACAAGGGTAAAAAACTAATGTTTTTTGCGTAAAAGCACCCTTCATCCTATACCAGCGTAAAACCGAGTTTTCAATCGTGAAGCTTTTACACGCGAAAATTTTTTCAGCTAAATTTGTTTAATTTTTTATTGCATTTACGAAAAATAATAACATAAAAGAATATAAGAACACAGTCCGTGTGTCATATGAAGCCAGTAGCTCTTTACGCAAAAGGTTCTCTAGCAAACTAGTCGTATGAGTGATGTTATACAAGGCGTGTGATATGAACACGTTGCTCATACGTAGGGCTGAACTGTGATACGCCCTTTTGATATACTTAATTAACACGTTATTGAGTTCAAAAACATTGAAATTCGACAAGCGATGTTTTTTATCTTTATATAGTTTCGGAGAAGAACTCAAACGTGGGCTATAGTTAAATGGAATTATTTTTAGTTTCAAATGATATTCAGATATTGATTGATGTGTTTATTATTCCAATTATGTAAAAATCCTTCATAACTTTGAACAGCTCAACATTGATTGATACTTTAATGTTGCTAGTATTTATAAAAACATTTGTATAGAGGTGTTTTTAAAAACCTACCATCTTAAGCTGACTCATAAACATTCCTCCTTTAAAAAGCCTCAAACTATAAATATCTTAATAACTTCATCGAATTTTTTCTCACTGAACGTCCATTGTTCCCTCCCAGTTTCGCTATGAACGACATTTTCAGTTCCTTTGAATTGCTGAAATTGGTTAAAAAATATGAAATGTAACGTTGATAGCGCATGACGTTGATGACAATTAAGCCACGATGGATTGACATTTATTGAGGGAACAGCTTCGAAATGTGTGAACATCGTTATGCTGTTAACTTAGCTGCATTAATTTACTCACTGTCACGGTATAATTACAAGTAATGGAATTCCGAAACTTAATTTCCGTTTGAGCTCATAGTTGAGTATAGCTTTACGCTGATTGTACAGTAGAGCCACACAAATCTAATACTCTTAAGAATATAGCTTTAAATTAATCCTTGAATTAAGGACCGTTTTTGTGTGACTCTTTCTTGTTTAGCAAAACCTTTTCTGATTATTAAAGGCATAATTCTTTCGAATTGCCCGATTATTGAGATTCTATTGTAATTCAGAAAACTCTAGATTATTTCATTTAATGTGGCTTTGTGTGTCCATCAATCGAAAATTGATTTGGTTTGAGGAAATCGAGCTCCTTTGTGAATTTTAATTAATTTTTCATCTTCCTTAAATTTACTCTTTCATTAACCCGGTAGCGCCTGAATTGAAAAAAATAAATATTAAAAATAAAATAAAATATGAAACGGTTTTGAAGTTTTGATGACAAAACACGAACTTTTTTAGTGATGCCATATGGCATCGCTAGGCGCTACCGGGTTAAACACATTCAATCTATAATTTTATCAATTTGACGTAACTGTTGTGGCAGGCAATTAAACGAATCTGATAGAGTGAAACATATTGTGCATCCTTGTTTGTCTTGTGTTCTGTTGACAGTTATTTCACAGCCGATGTGGGATTTAATGTCGAAATAAATGCAAAATTAAATTGTCTAGTCACTCGGAGGATGGAAGTAATATACTACGTTTATGCGGCAGCAAATCATGGTTTAAAACAATCACGAATTGAATAAGTACCCGTTTATGCGAAATGTATTATATCCAGGGTTCGGAAATCCGTTCTTTTCGATTCGTTCGCGAACGAATTGTTATCACACGAAATGAATTTTTATTTCGTTCGCGAACAAAAAGCTTTTCGATCGTGAAAAATATTTTTGGTTCGTGAACGGAATCGGAAAGCAAACGAACTGAAAAAAAAAAAATATCGGATTTAATCGGTTCTTTTTCGTTCTCCACAGTACGTATGCAATTTTGTATTTTTTAGAAAAGGATTGAAATTTTCTTCTCAATCTTGAGGCGTTTGCTGTGCAATGGCCGCTGAACAGAAATGAATTAAAAAAATACAACGCACAGGTAAGAATTGTGCTCGTGCGCTAAAACCTGAACTGAATTTTTCCATTCTCTAAAAAACTCGTTTCTGTTCGTTGGCGAACGAATTGAAACAATTCAGATCGCAGTTATGAATTGTGCTCGCGAATAGAAAAACGAATGGATCGCGTTGCGAGTCGTAAAATGAAGAAGAACTGAATTTTTCAGTTCGCGAACGGAATTTTTTCGTACCCCGATTATATCACGATTTAAGACGTACGTAGTTGCCATACAAAAAATAAAGGGTACATGCATAGCAGCTTTAATATCCATACCGTTCCATACGCTACCATACTCTTAAATTTGCAAAATTTATTAATTTAGGTGGCAACATCTCAAATATAACTTGCGAGCTAGCATGCACTGATTACTAACTAGTGTATATAACTAGTGCATTCATATCATGATTTAGCTCAGACACAAATCGCGAGTTAGTTGCCGCATAAGCGATGGGTAGGCTAACTTGCGATCAGTAAATCGCGATTTACAGGTACGCATAAACGCAGTCATAATTTTATTCTTACATTGACCCATATTTTAGGAATAAAATAAAATTTTTGATGTGTGAATAGTTATTTTTTTTATCGCATTCGATAAAGCAAACATCAATCTAAACAGGAGTGAGTTTTGTTTTTCTAAATAACAAACGTCAGCGACTCGGCAAGCTGGTAAGGTTGCTATTTGCAAGCAACATTCTAAGCACAAAAAACAAAAATATGTGAAAATTGTTAAAACTTTAAGGGAATTGTCTACTTCACGAGGCTGTTTTTGGATCTTTTTTAAAAAAATTATAAAAACGAAAAGAGATTTTGCAATTTAGAATAGTATTTTTTATTGTGTTAAAAATGAATGACAGTTAATTAAGAAACATTTTTTTATGTGAGGGTGGTTCAAAAAGTTCTTGGCCCTCAAAGTGTAGGCTCAAAATAAAAGTGTAGTGCTTAGGGCTATTAAAATTATTCGAAAAATTCGAATATTCAAATTTTCGAACGTTCGAATAACAACTTTATGTTCGATTCTGAATCGAATACTACTTTTCGAATAGTTGATATTCTTCGATTATTCGAATAGTTGTTGAAATGCGACTATTGAATACTTGTTCAAAATCGAACGATCGAATATAGCATTAATTGTAATGTCTTATAAAATTGATGAGAAATGTAAAAACTGTAGATATTTCATTTGCGAACATGACTTCGAAAAAATGATCTGGGTGTGGAACTATATTGAAAAAAAATTTTGGTGATAAGGAAGTAACTTATGCTATTTTCAGACGGCAATATGAATTACGTGATTCGCCCATTGAATTAAGTTTTGTGTAAAAAGCAACATCCAGCCGGAAGTTTCAAGAATACCGCACTTTGCCGAAGTAGTACTGGAGGCACCCTTAAAAATGATCCGATTTTTTAACGATTGTTTTAAATGGCACATTTTCCTCTGGGAATTTTTCCCATTTTGCAATAACTTTAAAAGTGTAGTGAGCTCTCTCAGAACTTCTAGCTTGAATTCTGCCGTTTTTTCGTTTGACTCTAAAACAAAGCACTTTGTCGTTCAGGGCAGACTTGTTTGTAGGCCACCATTATGACCTCTTCCAATTTTTTGGCCGTGGTCTCAACGGGTTCTTTATTTCTATATTCCCTTAAGTTCTTACATAACGGTGGCGAAAAGGACACCTCCTCCAGTAACTTCCAACACGCAAACCCACTATTTGCAGCTCTCCTTGGTACAAATTTAGCATTTTGATCACCTTAGGCCAGTGCTAGGTAGAAAAAAAATACCTTCCTGTGTGGGGAATCGAACGCTACTGACGGTCATACGTAGGGAACTATTTGAAATACTTATATGAAAATATCTAGAAAGAAGCAAAAAAAGCTATTGATCGAATAGATTAAATCGACTATTCGAATCATACAATAATAAAAGTGACACTTGGCTATGGCGGGAAAAAATCACCGAGACGGGTGAGGGGCGGTGGAAAAATTGTATGGAACATGGACTTTCACCACACAGTTTGGACATTCAACAAAAGCAATACAGCTGCAAAAAAGTTAAGACTTTCACCAAAGCGCGTGTACATACAATGCCAGTATCACTAACACACAGTCAAGAACAAATTTCAACTCCCCACAGCTATCAGTCGTTTTCAGGAAAATTTTAAAAAAATTGTGAGTGTCACTTGTAGTATTGTATGATTCGAATAGTTGCTTTCTGCCGATTATTCGAATTTTCGACATGGATCGAATTTTCGAGTACAGCAAATCGATCTTAATTATTCGAATAAAATCGTGCTCGAGTAATTCGAATATTCGAATGTCCGAATATTAAGAGCTCTAGTAGTGCCTGCTGCCACGATTCCAGGTTTCCAAGCTGTCTCACATGAAAAAGAAAAACAGGATTATAATCAGTATAGATGTCATTATGGCGTGAACCTTTTTTTTTGTAGTTCAGTGCGTTTAAAGTTTGAAGCGATGTAAAAATTACTCGTTTTACCGCAGGCCTTGCTCGACAAAGAATTCTATATCTTCTAAAATATTTAAATATTAATGGACAACCCTCTTAAGGTCGATGTTTGAATGGAACGAGTGAGAAAAAAAAATTCAGAAAGTATGGAAAATAAAGATTAATGTAAGTAGAAAATGAATTAAGGAGGTTAAAAAATGTTGATATGTGTTTCCTATTTACCCTGAAAACTTAAGGTGAACCTAACTTTGGATGAACTTTTCCTTTTTTGGAAATGTTAGGTTGTTTCATTAAGTTTACGTAACCATTTTTTACTGTTTTTAAGAAATTTGACATTTTTCAGATGAGCTCTGTAAACTAGCTCAAGTTTGGCTCAGCGAATAGGTTAAAATTTATGCTGTTTTCAACACGATAAAGGACAAAATACATAAGGATGATCATTGATCAGTCCTTGGATTTGAAACAAAAATGTCTAATTTTTTCCAAAACTTTTTCGAAAAATTTTAAAAATATCGTGTTTTATTTTTTAAATTTTTTTGAGCCATTTCGGTTTTTTTTGTTCAAAAGTATTAAACTTTCTACAAATCAAGAAATAGAGGTTTTCCTTGAATAAAAAATAAAATATTGAAAAATTCAAAGATTAAAAAGAAACCACTCTGAAAGTAGTCCCAAACAGACCAGTTGAAGATTCGAGCTTAGAGTCCCTTACATTTTTCCAACAGGATCAACTGCCAACAAAAAGCTTGTTTCCTATTTGAAGTCCTTTTCGTTTCGCTTTAATTATTTTCTTCTTGCAAAATGAACCAAAATTCCCACAGTGCATTGGCTGGAATAATTGTTTGTACAAATTAAATTCTATACTCGTATTGCCAGACGCTCTTAATACGAGTAATTGGGTTAAAAAATCGTTGAAATTGAAAGCAATTGATATTGAACTATCTCAAGGATGAGTTTTTTTGTAAAATTTTTTTTGAATTTTTGAATTTTTTTGATTAGGCACACAATTCTCTGAACAGAGAGAATGCAATTTGAAGTTAGTCATGTCATGACGAACTGTTGCCGTAGGAAGAATGAGTTTTCGAAAAATACATTAGGGTATAAAAGAAACTGCGGGAAACTTGTGTGGTTGTGAGCGGAAATTGTTTTGAATTTGCAATCGCGGAACAAGCAGAAACTAATTTCAAAATCGTTTTTCCACAGATTGTTTTGACTTTCTTCAGAAAAGGCATTCAACGATTGCAGGAGAAGGAAACAAGCGACAGAAAATCGCAAATTCTACCCCAAAAAAAAAAAAAAAAAAAATAATAATAACAATCAAAGCCGAACGAAGCGATTCATGTTGATTTCTGCTTTCAGCGTATGTGCACATATCCGCATCCGTATTCGAATTCGCTCTCAAATGCTCAATGATAATATTGCATTGAATTTTTAGTAATTTCAAGCATCGCTGCATTGTTCAGTTGAACTGTCAAGGATGATCTCATTACGAGTTAAAGCCAAAGTGCTTTGTCCTACAAAAGTCTATGCCATGCATGGATATTCATAAGACCAAATTTATGTTCCTGATTTAAGTTCATAACTTTGCGAGGGAAATTCCGAATGGAACTCCTTTAACGAGATTAGTGGAAAAAAATCGTTTTTATTTCGAAAGTATTAGATTCTGCTTTTTACGCTGCTGCCAAATTGACTTTATTAACTTTAAGAACTTTAGAAACAACTTTTTTTTTCTATATTATTTTTTTCACATTTTAAAAATATGGTGGTGGATAAAATGACGGCTTTAACAAAAGGACAGTACTCCACGCGAGAGCATAAGTACAACAAAAATGAATATTGAGTTGATAAACTTGCTGCATGCAGAGGCGTTGCGTACTTAAATCATCTACTCGGAGTCCTTTAGCTGGGAAATTTAATATTTTGACTAAAGTAAATGAACACGAGCGTCATTTTTCGCATGTAGTGTCAAAAGTAATTAAGTGCCAAATAACTTTGCCAGCATCGTCTCACTTTAGAAGAACATGAGGAGAATTTCCTGTCAGTTCTCTTCTTCGGAAAATAAAACATAAAATCCTATTGAGTTTCTGCGAAAAAAAATGTCGCTTTAAATGAAAATATAGACCCTTTAAAGAATGTGGTTTTTTGCTAAAGGAAATGTTATTGAACTCCTTGGAATCGTACTTTTGAAGAGCATTAAATTATCAAATCGATCTGTGTTTCCTTTTGACAGCTGATAAGGGTCAGGCATATGTAGGTACATAGTTTGTGAAGCTCTCTGATCAGCATCCATGTCGCTGATTGTATAGGTACATGTTTGTTGAAAGTAGACATGCATAAATTGATTACAATTCATTGGAAATCAAAAAAAAAATGTAATAAAATTCACCAAGAGCAGCATTAACTTGCTTAAAATCCATTACTCGCGTGAATATTTTCTAGAAAGGACAGTTTTTAACGATTCAACCACAAGAAAATTTAAATATTTTTCCTTTAGTTTATTAAAAGCCGTTGAAAAGAAAGAGAATGCATAAATGAGGTGCCATATATTAGTATCTTGGCACTCCATTATATGCCATCCGCCCCACAAAAACCCATTGCCGTTAAATCCTCTATGATGGCATCTAACCTTCTCGTTTTTGAGTATCTTTTGGGCATTGTTCATGACGCACTCAAACATTAAAACCTTCTTTTTTCTCTCTATTCGTCGTTGGCCCTTGTCACATGTCCATACGATCTTTTTGTCCCTTTTTGGATGTCCAACGTCGATTTGTTTCGTATGTGTATATCCTTCTATGGCCTCCATTCTTTAATATAAAGCACAGCTGGTGTAATGACCAAAAAATATGTTTTCGATTTGTAATGGTAGCTAATTCTTTTGATGCAAAAACTTTAAGTTTTTGATATCCATTTCATCCAAGTTCAGTTCTTTGCTCTTCAGATCAAATATGTTCGTTCCCATCATTCTAAAGGATTATTTATTCGACTGTTTAAGAGCTTGAAGAGCTCAAAAAAGATTTTCTTGGATTAACCTTTTTTAATGTACTTAGCGCCTCATTGTAAACAACTCTCTTTGTCCTTTTTCAATAAAAATATTTAAAAAAAAATAAATAGGACTAGCTAAATAAGTCCTTTTGAAAAATAAAATGATAAGTGCTAATTATTCAAAGGGTTTGTGCAAAATAGAATATTTATATCAAACTATAACAAGTGCTTCTCTAGATTAACTCAAGGTGCCTTTTTTTCCATCAGACACTCACGTCTGGGAACAGTTTTCCGACTGTTCTCATTTGCTGAAAGCGCTTATCCTTACGTTTTCGAATGTCTGAAGGCGGCATTCGATTCAGTTCCGTTTTTGGCGGTGCGGTTGTTGGACGTTTAAAATGCTGAGCTCGCGCAGATACAGTTAAAAACAATTTAAAAATACTTAATAGATTTATGATTCGAGTTGGATTTTCAACCAAATCAGTTAAAATTGTGAACGATCTTCTTTTACGAAAAAATATATTTCTAAAACAAAAAATTGAAAAATAAAAATAATGAAACTCATGTTGTTGCTATAATAAATTTCAAGTGAAATTCAAATAATAAAAATACAAAAATAATTGATCTCGTAAAAAAGAACAGAAAATTGTCGCTGTTAAAACTAAATAACAAAAAGTAAGCATTTTTTTTGGGTATATAAACAATAATATAATGTCCTTATGTTATAATGAGAAGTTTTTAAGCCCCCATAGCTGTTTGGACATATAATTTAAGTACCTATAATATAAAGCTTTATTGTTCTTAAAAATCCCACTTCTTAAATCACCCCAATAGGTGAATAACGAGCTGATAGTTTTCGCCAAATATTCATGAGAAAAAAATATTGTAAATAGGCGTGACCCAGGAAAAAATGTGATTAGATACCTCCTTATTAAATAACCCTTCGTTTGTTGCTTCATGAATTACAGGCAGAAAAAAAATTTTTTATTTTGACAAAACGTAACCCGCGTTCAAAAGGTAGGTACATTAAAAATTTCTTCGGAAATTAATAGAAGAGAGTGATAACCTTCAATATGTTTTAAGTTCCAGAAATATGTTTATAAATACTTTAAGTCCTAATATCGGTAACTTTTTCGTCTTCCCAGCTCCCAATACTTAACATAGTGGCGTTGTTATGGCACAGTACCGTAATTCGGGGTAAACTAAAATATAATAATTTTAAAGATAAAAATACAAGCGAGTTTCTGCTTCGCGGAGATATATTAATTGAGAATCGTGATTCTTTTCAATTATCGTAAAATAGAAAATAAAAATAAACTTAACATTGGATGAGCATCATTCGTAAATGTTCTTCAGAATTCATCATCTGCTCATTTGCTTGCGGAAATTTCTTTGCGGTTTTCGGTGAGATTGATTAAACGACAAGTTTTTTTGTTGTGAAAAAGATCTGAGTTTTCTTTTTGGAATTTTTGAATCGGAATAATAGCAAATCAGCTCTTATTGTTTTCGCTTCTAGTGATGTAAGTGCCAATTCCCATTGTGATGGTTTCATTATGTCTGTCGGCCTCTTGTAACAGTGGAAGATAAGGTTTTAGAAAATCGAAAAACGACTTATAAACAGACGATTTGAGTTAAAAACAATTTGCCGCCCCATAAAAAAAAAAACAAAAATAAATAACGTTAATGAAATTATAATACATATATATTAACCGACGAATAAAGAATAAAAACAATAAAAAGTTAAAATAAAGTAATAAAAAACAATAAAGAAAATAAAGATAATAGTAAAAAATTGAAAAAATTTTAAGAAAAATTTGCTTTCATAAGGCTGAATTACAATAGGGCAGTAGCAGCGGCAGTGGCAGTATTTCAAATCAGATGTTCACTGTCAGTAAACAGATTTACTGCCGTAGTAAACACAATACAGCGTCGGCAGTGACTGCGTATTTTGAAATTTTGCAAGCTATCAGGCATGCTCTGAATTTTGAGTTAAAATAAAATAACTAAATCGCTTGAATTTTAGAGAGATTGGTGAAATTAAAAACAACTCATTCATGTTAAGTTGGCTACAATAGAACAGCTGTTCAAAGCAGTGGCAGTGAATTTAGAAATAGGGCTAAACGGAGCAGTGATGCCTGCTGCCACTGCCGTATTGTAATTGACTCAATAGCAAGCACTGCGTTCTAAAATATCAACTGATTTCAAATACTGCCACTGCCGCTGCTACTGCCCTATTGTACTTCAGCCTATACTCTCCTTGACTAAAAAATCCTAAAATTTTATAAGTATTTGACATTTTTCAATGATATAACAATTTAATAATTTTCAATAAAATTTTTTTTTCTTTCAATAACAATTGATTTCTCCGAAGCTGTATTCGTATTCGAGAACAGATACGTAATAAACATAACAATTATTTCCTCTTTAAAATACCCAAGCAATATAATTAATGAAAACGCCCGGTCTCACTTGAGACACGGGCCATACTCTCAAAAAAAAAAAGACGTATGTTCACAAAATTCTTATCGGAAGAGCCTATTGTGTTGTTTTAGGTTGTTTTATGCTCGTGTTATAGTTAAATAAATGGCATTCCTGGTGAGACCATGCTACAAGGCCATTTAACAGAACACATAAAATGACATTGTGTTGGGGTCACATCCCATCGTAAACAAAAACTTTGTAAAAATTCATATCGAGCATCCTTAAGTCGTGGCATATGTAATTTCCGAAGCCATTTAGGGGAACTTGTGTGTGAGCAGGAAATTGGGCTATACAACATTGCAGTGGGGACTGCAAATGAGCTCCTAAAGCCATTGCGAAAATTATTTCATATTGTAAAATGTACATACATATGGGCAATTGCATGAATACTGTCCCACTTGTGACACTTGTTTTTTAGGTTTAAGCTCATTTTAATGAAGAAAAAGGACGTGATTTACAAACATTCTAGTTTTTGAAAGCTTTTAAAAATAGTAAGGCACTGAAATTATGAATTTTTTGCTCTGAATGACTGTCACGGGTGTCACCGGTGGGACCGTTTCTCGTGGAATTGCCCATTTGTATTCAAAATCATTTTAGTTAAAAAATATAAATTTATTTTTCGTGTAATTGAAGCAATAAAATCGGCTTAATGTAAATATAGTTTTTTTTATAGACAATATCATAAACATATATCATAATATATATTAACCGAAAACAAAATTTATATACTTAAGTATTTAATACGACTGGAAAAAATTTAATTTTATTAAGAGGTTATTCTAATGTAATCACTTTGAAAAATTGATTTTTTTCTTTCATATTTTAATAGAGGAACTTATTGAGAATATGGTGTGAAAAAATCTGACCGAAACTCCAAGTATTAAACGTCGAAACGTCATTTTTTGACACGGGGGACATCCTAAAGACCAAACTATCCACCCGAAACTGAAATACATTCTTCCACTTATTAATTGTTTTTTTTTAAACATTTTATTAATATTTTGTAAACAATTTTTTACAAAAAAAAACACTTTTTTCGGCACCATTTTCCGCAGCCCCCCTTTTTTTTTTCGCTTTTATAAAATTTTTACAACTCTGTTACGGACTTTAACAGCAGACATACTTAAAAATAATACTTATGATTTGTTTATTTCACACAACCTGAAAATCTTCTATCGTGTTGCCAAAGGACCTATCTTTTTTTTAGCGTGTAACTTTGATAAAAAAAATATATTAAAAATAAACAGCTTTCAAGCTGTGTGCTATAATTCTCAGAAGCTTGAAAATTTAGTTGTACTTAAGATGTTTCAAGAATTGAAACTCTTTAGGCTCTCCAAAGGCGCTGATAAGTCAAAGTCACGAAGTGACGAGATATGGCCACATCCGCCAATCGTGGATGCCTCATGCGGCTTAAGCTCGAACATTTTTCAAAATATTCATTGAAAAAGTTAAATTTTTTTTTAAATTACAAAAAATTTTTGTGCAGCTTCAGTTACAAATTTATAAATATAAAAAATTAAAAGTATTGTGTTATGAAACAAAATTCCGAAAAGGAGGATAAATTTATGCGCTTACACCAGAATAACCCCTTTAATTCACTTAATTTATTGAACAAATGAATTTTTGTTCGATTCCCTTAAATTTATGGATGCTTAAGAAACGAACTTCGACATCCAAATTAGTTTGGGTTGTATCAAGTAACAAAAAAGGATTATAGACTCAAAGAGTCTACGAAATCATAATGATATATGATTACATACATATGTGTCTGCTTAGCAGTGTTGCTGTCGTATTCCTTTTGAGAATCTCTTTCTTTCCACGACTTATGATGATAAGAGAAACTTCATGCATGTTATTTTCATTAATTTGCAAAACAGTTTTCGGTCCTTTAGATAATTTATTAGCTGACCCATGGGGTAAAATCTTACTTTAAGCTTCCAACGTTTTAATCTGATCTATTTATTTATTTATTTCTTGTTGTTTTGTTGTAAACTTTTTTGTAATTTTCGCTGACCTTTTCGAATTTCCCTCCCCACAGGATAGTTAAAAGCTAATTTTGGAAGTATATTTTAAAGTAAATGATAAACAGTGTGATGTGACTATATGTTACTTAAAATTCTAGTTTCTAATTTAAATAAAATATTCGCGGTATGTTCTAGATTTCGATCCGAATCCCATTCGATTGGAATCCGAGAGAGAGGTATGCTAGCTTTCGATTTCGATTCAAAATCACCCGATTTGAATTCGACAGGCAATCACTCAGTGAATTTTATTATTTTAGAACAGTTTTTTCTTGTGAAAAATGGCGCTACCATAAATTGCTAATTGACAAGTCGTAATTTCGAAAAAGTCTTGTTTACTTGGCTTACCAAAATACAACTACCAAAAGCACGACAGTATTAATATTAACTAGAGATTAAGGAGTAATGATTGAGAACTTTTTTCGCCTATTAATTTTGCCTCAATACCCCAAAATCGATTTGTGTATTTATTATAGAAATTTAACCCATTGCACTGTGGCTCATAAGACCAGTTTATGCGGCAAAAAGTCATTTTTATATTTGTTGTTTTTTTTTTTTAATTTTTATTCCTATGGTTTTGAGATACTTCAAATAAGAAAAAAATTATTAGAAAAATATGACAGCTGGCAACCCTTTTGACCTACGGGGCATCAAAACTGTTGTTTTGTGTTTTCCTCGTTTTGAAATTTCGTACGCATGAAATTTTATTCTGATTCGAATGCGCATTGCTTCAAAAGTATTGTGAGATTCATTGTGTTTAAAAACGGAAAGTGTTGCTAAAGGTATATTGAGCGAAGTATTAATTCCTCTTTGATTAAGTTGCCTTCGTTTTTGTGCTGCAGCCTTTTGAAGTGTATCATCTTTTTCGACTTTTTCTTTTTATTAATTTTGTGTTTCGTGGAGTAGAAGTAACGGGTTTGTCACGGATTGTCGAAAAATGTAATATTTTTGGATAGACTGTAGTATCTACTTTCTTATCATCATAAAATTATTTTCAGATATTTGCCAATCATTTGTGAAATTATAATTTTTCTGAATCAATTACGATTGAAAACTCCGAAAATTTTCAATTTTGGGTCGAAAACAACAAAGAAAATGATGCTGTTTTAAATTAGTTCGCTTTAAAATTGGAAGGACGTATTGATGATAAAGAAATGGCACCAACAAAAAAAAAAAAAGAACAATTTTTTACAGTTTTGATAGTTTAAAAAATTTCATATGTGAGTAATAGAAAATATTAGGTGTAGTAAAAAGAAATCCATTATTTTTCCAATAGATGGTGTTATTTATCTGCATCTCGCGTTGTATAAGTCCGATCGTGTTCCGCTAGGGGGCATTAGAAAGATGACAGTTCCTACTAAAAAAGCTTTTTGACACTTTTTTGATTGATTGATTCAGTTTTGTTTGAGAGCTTGTCAAAGATGGACATCAAAAAAGAGAAAATTCGCTACATTTTACAGTTTTTCTTCGATAAGGGAGAAAACGCAAGCCAGGCGGCTGAAAATGTGAATAGCGTTTATGGACCTGATACTGTAACAGCCAATCCTGCGCAATTTTGGTTTCGTCGATTCCGTTCCGGTAACTTCGATGTCAAGGATGCACCACGCACTGGAAGGCCAATTGTCGAAAATGTCGATAAAATCATGGAAATTATCGAGTCCGACCGTCATGTTAGCACTGTTTCGATTGCAAAAGAGCTAAAGATTGCACAAAAAACCGTTTGGAACCATTTGAATAAGGCTGGATACACAAAGAAGCTCGATGTATGGGTGCCACACGAGTTAACGCAAAAAAACCTCATAGACCGAATTTCCATCTGCGAATCGCTGCTGAACCGCAACAAAATCGACCCATTTCTGAAGCGGTTGGTGACTGGTGATGAAAAGTGGGTCACTTACGACAACGTCAAGCGAAAACGGTCGTGGTCGAAACACGGTGAACCGGCGGAAACGGTGGCCAAGCCAGGATTGACGGCCAGGAAGGTTTTGCTGTGTGTTTGGTGGGATTGGCAGGGAATTATCTACTATGAGCTGCTCCCATACGGCAAAACTCTTAACTCGGAACTCTACTGTCAATAATTGGACCGTCTGAAGGAAGCAATCGCCCATAAGCGGCCAGCTTTGGCCAATAGGAGAGGAATTGTGTTCCATGAGGACAACGCCAGGCCACACACATCGATAGTGACTCGCCAGAAGCTCCGGGAGTTTGGTTGGGAGGTTCTTCTGCATCCACCTTATAGTCCGGACCTGGCACCAAGTGATTACCATCTGTTCCTGTCCATGGCGAACAATTTTGCTGGTGAAACATTCGCTTCAAGAGAGGCTTCTGAAATTCGACTGTCTCAATTTTTTGCTAATAGGAACGAGGGCTTCTATGAGAGAGGCATAATGAAATTACCTTTAAAATGGCAACAAGTTATCGAACAAAACGGCGCATATTTGACCTAAATCGGGTCATTTTAACTATCTTAAATAAAGCCCTCAATTTAATGCAAAAATAATGGATTTCTTTTTACTACCCCTAATATGTTCAGCAATGATCAATGCAGTGCCGTAGCAACCATAGGGGCAAGAGCATTTTTGTTTTTGCCCATGAATAAAATTGAAAAAATAATTTTGCCCCCCACGCAAATTGGAAAAATAATTTTGCCCCTCCACGCAAAACAGAATTGCTACGGCACTGGATCAATGTCGCAGAAGATTAGGTGAGCCATGTCTGTCTGTCTGTATACCCTTGTGTTGTCGAAGGAGTTAAGTTATGGTATTGAACTTTGGTATGGAGACGCTATTTAGCAGTTGCCTTTTCCATTTCTCAGTTGCCCGAGGGTGCAATAGTTCGTAAAATAGAACATAGTTAAATGAAAAATTTTTAAAATACAAAAGTATTGTAATTATTGAGAGCTTTTATCTATTAAACAAAAAATGGTGATAGCAAAAAAATAAAAATATTAAAAATTAATTGAGCTTTTGGAACGGCATCCAGATATAGGGCGGTGAAAGATTTCATTTGGATTGAAAACAACCAATCAAAAAATAATTGGAATACATTTGCCGAACAGCTGAATCATTAAGGACTAACTTTAGTTTAATCAAATAATCCTGATTCCATTAATGTAATCCAGAATGTCCTGAAATCCAGATTTTCTTTAAAGATCCAGTTTCGAAGAATTCTTTAAGCCTTTGTTAAATTCCACGTATTCATCGCTCAAGTACATTTTGCTCTCCTTTTAGCACTATGCATATTGGTGTTTGTTCCAAAACCATATTAAAGACATTTCCACATCTATCCACGTCGCGTTTTATGCATTGAATAAAAAGCGTGATGTCTCATTGCTAAGTCGAATTAAACACAATTCAAATGCATTTTTAAACGTGCCGGCTGCTAGGATGTTGCAATTGCTTCAACGCATTACGAATCCTCCTGGGCGTCCTGGTCTCTAATTTTCAGTGAGTAAAAAAATCTCCGAAGTATTCTCCATATATTTCTATTTATCGCGTAATTTGTGGGCCTAATGCATAAACTTTTCAAAAAACTGTTTCAAATCAAGTAATTTCAAAAAATAGTGATGCTCTCTTGAAACAAATGTTTTTAGTTGCCGAAAATGCCAGATTTTCAATTGGCAACGAGACGCAATAGTCAACCAAAATAAGTTGCCATCCGTAATCGCAATTTCTAGTACGGTTGCCTCTGAGGCAACTCAACTTTTTTTGGTTGCCATACATAATCAGCACCTAAATCGAATCTCCTAGTGACGCTGATCATTTCAATATACATACATTTTGTATGTTCTATCTAGACTAGTTTTGGGTGTTACACACGTACGCACACGTACGGTATATAAATTTAAATATTTTAGGAGTCATATCCCTTACATAATTTTCCAGAAATATTCACGATTGACATTATTTGTAACATGAATAATGAAGACTTTAACCAGAAGTTCCAATGGCGGTAAAAAAAAATTCCAAATCTACTGACGCTTCTAACCACAACGGGATCCTTTGGCACAAACGATTCGTAAAATATATCGCTCTGCGTTGTCGACAGCAAGGAACCTTTGAGCTTTCCTTCTGCAAAATTTCATAAAACAGAATGAAAACATTGAATGTTGCTAATGAGTTACTGCGCGAAGAGGTCTGGGAATGAAAACGCAAAAAGAAAAATGTAAAAGTTTCCTCCTCTTTTCGCATCTCAAATTGCTTCATGGCTTTTTACAGACGATTTACCGCGAAATGAATTGCTTAAAAACTGTAGCAAAAAGTGTTAAACTCGGAAGGTAGACAAGAATTTTTGCGTTAACGAATCTCCCAACGCAGCCCGGACAGTCGTCTGCCGTTATTTCAATTAATTTTATTTTGCTTAAAAATTGAAATTAATTAGCGCGCATAGAATAGCTGATTGCCAAAATTGTTCATTCGATGCAGTCGTTTGTGTAATTGGGCATTGTAGGGACGAAATTGCCTCTTAATAAGTCAAAGAAATTATTGTCTTATAAATATTTTATTAATTTTTCTTTTCAGTTTTTTCGTAAAACATCAAATTTCACGAAAATGTTTTGGCTGCAGATTTAACAGAGTAATTAAGACATGAATGGTTAAGACAAACCGCTAAAAAAAAATTTCGTATTTCTAAACTGCAGAAAGAAAAGGAAAGGATGAAAGAGCCTGGAAAATCAGAAGTATTTTATAAACTTCTTTTGTAACACAAATTCCATTGGGCAACACAACAAACGAATTTAAATATAGCGGATCAATTTTTCTCACATTCCATTTAAAAAAAAAAAAAAAAAACCATAAGTTGTATTTAAATTTTCGTATTTATTTTGTGCTTTTGAACGTGAAGGCAGAGAGAAAAAAGAAACGAATGAAAATGGTCGAGAACAACCAAACAATTTCATCCAAGCTACTCGCCGCGGAGCCGCCATTGCTTTTTTCTGCATCATTAGTACTGCAATCAGTGGCATCAGCATCGCCGCCATTGCAATTGTCATCAACACCAGCAACCATTAATTTTCTCTGTGGCGAATGGCCGAATATCAATCCTTGCAAAGCTAATATTGAACTTGAAAATGTGACGAGCAATAGCAGTGCGCTCGTTCTGCCGCCGGATAATATGCTCGAAATGGACATGGAAATCATTGATGCGGATAATTGGCCTTTGGAACGTATTGTATCCATGATTGTGCCACTGTTTTTTGGTATTATCGGATTTGCTGGCTTATTGGGAAATGCACTGGTGATTCTAGGTGAGTTAATGATTTTAAAACGATGATAGATTTAGTTCCCTGTTGCTTTATGGTTAAGAGTTATCATTAAAATCTTTAAACCTATTATGGACCGATGTCTTTGGCTTGGTGTGCCCCTACCAAGTGTAGCCTTCGGTCAGTCCTTCATGTTACCAGTACTAGTCCCCTCATTCAATTCCACTTCTAATGTATTCAACTGACCTTTTTAACATGGAGCTGGCATTGGAGAGGGGCTAGTCCACTAAGTTGATGAACGTGTCATTTACTGGTTACCCTTAAACCAACCCGTTTATTACCGACCGCCGGCTAGCCGAATTCGATGGAGCGAACTGCCATAATATAACCGGTAGGATTCGAACCGGTCAAAGGCTTGTCCTTCTTAGGAAATTGAACGGCTCATTACTGCAGGGTATATTTCAAATTGCAGCATAGTCCTTGTAGGTGTGTCGCAATATGTACAAGGCTCCCATCGTGCACTATGCTCGTTGCAAGTTAATACCTGAAAGGGTGTAGAAGATATAGGGGTTAAAACATGTGATTTCTAAAAATGTGTGATTATCATTATTATAAGATGTTTGGATTGTTATAGAAAATTCCAGGTTGATTTAGGAATTTCTAGAAATTGTTTGGAAGTTCCCAAATGTGCGCTTTTTTTTTCAAATGATATCTTGCACACGCTTGCGTTTGTCCTTGATGGCCACATGTGCTCTTTTTTCGGAGTTTTGAGTTTGTCATGCCAATCATCGAAGAAAGTTACATGGAAAACTTCTGGTTTCAGCAGGACGGCAACTACTTGCAACACCTCACGTGCTACAATAGGTTTCGTGAAGCCATTGTTCCCCGGAAAGTTGATGTCGGAAAAATGGTTATTTTCCATTGCCACCGAGAACATCAGATTTGAAGCAACCAGATTTTTTGTTTTTTGTTTGTTTTGTAGGGCTATCTGAAATCGAATGTATACATCAACTAGTCAAGGACTCAACTTCAACTCAAAAACAACAATCGACGCGAAATAGCCGGCATTATATCGTCCGAAACATTGGCCAAAACGATGAAACGCGCTCAAGCAATGGCGAAAATGGAATATTTTATTTTTTCTTATGATCAACAAACGAAAACTTTAAACGAAGTTCAGCTGTCACTGTTTTTCGTTTAACCTCAGTACGCAGTTTAGCAAAGAAAATGAACCGAGAAATTCCATCATTAAATTCAATTCAATTTATTGTTTATGGGGGACATTTAATACAAAAGTCTTTTTTGGTCCATTCAAGTTTACGATTATAACCGGAAATTCTTATATACTAGCCATACACTAAGAATATATCTATTTACTACTAAATAATTGTATTAACTTGTCACCGTTAGGGAAAAAAGATATTCAGGGTTGTCATAGAATCCAATAGCTGTCGGAATTGGAATTTTAGACGACTGAATTTTCATATATATCTGATAGACAGCCGGATAAAATAGGGTTCTGTGCAACTAAGAACCGATAAAGGTTCCGATTCAAAACCAAAACCGACAAAATTTGTAAATTCTGTATGGAATTTCGATCGGTTTTAATTCCGATTCCGTCAGCTATCGGAATCTGTGACACCCCTGAATAAATGCCGATTTGAAGCGCCTACAATTTGTCACGGTTTTAATGTGGTCAGGTAAATTATTCCAGTGTTTAACAGCACTTAAAAAGAACAAAGTCGAAGTGGATAGATAGTTGCAGTGGGGAACTAAGATGTTCGGGGTATGGTTAGATAAAGAAAATTTCAAATTTCTGTAAAGGTAGTGAGGGGTTCTTGCATGAATCAAGTTGTGCAAAAACGAAACCCTGCGGGTAATAAAGTTGCATTTTAAAACCTGGGTTGAGAAAGCGAAGATGTGGTTATATTTTCTTCTTGAAAAGATAAAGCGAGCAGCATTGTTGAGCAAAAGATGGATTTTATGAAGAGAAGCTGAATCCATATCACCGTAAATTATGGAGATATAGGATATGAGCGGTACAATCAAGCTGAGGACCAATTTCAATTTAGTGTCCATAGCAATTGAAGTGGATGTATGTATGTCACAATCTTCGGAGGGCATTGTAGTAAGCCTTGCTAATCAATTGATTGACCTCATATACACATTATGAAACCTAGACTAGTTACAGCTTGATCAAATTTAATAATAGATTCACTTAGAATGAGTGGTAAAAGGTGCTGGAGATCATAATCTTGATGGTCCTTGGTTTTAGCTGCATTAAGACTCAGTTTATTAGAAATAGCCCACACAGAAATCTTCTGCAGGTCCCATCGTTCATTCTGTAGACTGGATCTTCCGATAGGCCAATGGTTCTCGACATATAAATTTGGGCATCGTCTGCATAGAGATGTATAGAGACATTATTACAACACATCACAATATGATTGATAAAAAGGCAGACAACAATGTGATAACTGATAGAAAAGCATCATTTATTAAATTTTTCAAAATGCTGGCTAAAAAATATAAATGAAATGACTGAAGTTAAGATGCAAAGACTATACATTTTAATTTGATTATATTTATTATTTACTTGAACTTAAATTGGTCGGCCTCTGTGCCGTAGTTGACTGAAATGCCAATTTACGAAGCGAATGACACTGTTGCCAGATTTTTAGGGAATTATTCCCCTGAATGTCTCAAAACAAGGCTAAAATTCACAAAAATTTCATTTTGAAATCTTCTAAAATCAAAAACTTGGTCCCATAAGGTCCCATAAAAATTTCCCTTACTACTTTTCTACGCTAAGACTCCACTAAAGATCATAAATGTCTTTTAATTTAGGGGAGATTCTCTCCTTAACTGGTAACAGTGAAGCGAGAGGCCCTGGGTTTGCCTCCCAGTTAAGGTCGTGGATGTTTGTGTCGTTTTTTCAGTTTCTGTTTTTCTTTGTTTTCCCATTATACGTGGTGTCACAACGGGCCTAGGTGAGGCCTAAGTGTGCCACCCTTGGCGGCAGCCACACTAACCCAACCTAAGCTTACATTTGTTGACCTTCAAAATAATTCCATATCTTTATCATACCCTTCCATGCTTTTTCACATAATTTTACTAAGAAATTATATGTATGTATGTATGTATTGAATATTAACACACCTTAGAAGGAAAAGGAAAGTTTTTATGAAAAATTATAATGGCTATAATAAATGAAGTTAGGCTGCTATAACAAAACCCATGTAGATATAGCATGACTGCTGTAATTAAAATACGGTTTCATCAAGCTTGTCACACATAGCATCCAGCGGTAGCACCATCAACACGCTTATAAATAGAAGTGTCAACGTGTGGTGAAATTAAGACAAAGGGCTTGCACAGAATAGTATACCCTCGCTAGACTCCGTTAATAGCATCATATCCGGTTGATGTGTGTGGGCGTTATACTCAAATTTGTAGTGAGCCAGTTAATTGATATATTTAAAAGACATCAAGTTCATTTATATTGTTTCGAGTTCCGCTTCGATCTTTATTGCTGTTTAAATTGATTTATTTGAAAAAAAAAAAATGTGTATTTAATCTTTTCCACAGCTTCAAGGCCTATTGAGTGTAAAGAATAAGTTTTGTATGGGCTTGTACTAGGCATTTACGAATTCCGCTTAGATTTAAATACAATTTTTACAGAGTCGTCTCTGAAGAACAATCGCACTCTCAATGCCTACACACAAAGCCAAAATTTATATGTATGGATATAAATAAACACAAAGGAATAACAAAAAGAACGCAAAACCACTTCCGTTTATATAGGAAGCACATATCTACACACCTATCAGAGAACACTACTGCAGAACACATAGCCGGATAGCCTGCTTGGCCTTGAACTCGTCAGAGGTCACAGAGGGGTATATAAAAAATGTACGAGTGTGTCGTCTTGGAGGCATTTAGCCTTGGGGCTCTTTATATTTTACATTTCTTATGACTGTCAGAACAACAATAGAAGTGGGTAAAATAGTTTCGGTTGAATTTTGCTAACATCTTTACGGACATGCCTAATTGTTGCTAGGCAAGAATTTTTCCGCCTCAACTTGATTTTGAGATTTTCTTTTTTTAGAAGAATTTTTGTAAATTGTTTCCTTTGTTTTCCTTATGAAATGGTAAGACAGTTCTTCATTACGGTTTTATGTATAACGGTCAGCAGGCTTGCATAGATATTTATAAAATTTGAATTTATTAAAAATCTCCAAAACAGATCGTTGAAAAGATTTTGCATTTGATTTTTTAACGCAGATCGTTTTATCGTGTACCGAAATTTGGAGTAGTCGAAAATATTTATCGGCCCGATTTCTAGTGAATTCTGTCATTGGGAAATTAGCTACAAAGCAGCAACATAACGTAGTGGGAAGGTTCTTTCGTCTCCAAATTCATTTGGCTTTAGGAACCCCGAGTATTAAGCTAACACTTCGGGCCTCAATGTCTATTGAAACGGCACTGCGGAAATAAAATCTATTGATGTATGAAATGAAGCACGTGGAAAGATACAAACAAAGGCATTTTAGGGAGGCCTTGGCATTCTTTTCAGAGATATCCAGCTTATTTGCCAGATGAATCCGTTTGGATTATTTGAATTTTTCTGCACACTTTCACGTGTCAGTGTTTGCACTCAGAATTTCGAAGCCCTTAAGATGCTGAAAATTGCTTTCAAAATTGTTGAAACAAGCTGTTCACCGATTAGGGCTGAATTTTCAGTGACACAAAAACAAAATTAATAAATAAACAAACTGACATATATCAGTAAACATTGTTACAGCACAAAACTGAACACTGCCGTAACATGGAGGTCAATTTTCTGAAGGCGAGTAAAATTGGTTGATTTCGAGGATGACGGATCAAAATAAAATTTCGAATACATTTTAAGTTTGAAAAAGAATTAATAGAATGCAAATAAATAGAAGTGCAATTCTTAAGCAAGTTTTTAAAGATCATTTTCCATTCCTAAAAAATGGCACGTTTCACCATCAATTGACCAACAGAAGCTTATATCATTTACCCTGGTTGAATGTGCTTTGACTGGCAAATTAAGAGGGATTACAACTGGTGGTTTTATGACTAGGCGTGAGCTGGTGGGAAGTAGTGGGAATTATTATAGTCGGAATTATTGCAGGCAAGCAGTCATATTTATTCAAGTATACATAGATACTTACAAACAAGTCTTAAAGAAATCCATTTCAAATTTATGGGAAAAAAAATAACTGTATATACCACCCGAAGGGAAATGTTTAATTGAAGTTCAGTTTCCGTAGCCTTGACTTTCAAAAGAACAAAAGCTCTCAGTGTCTCATAGACAATGTATTTATGTTTTTATGGTTTTTTTTTCTTGCATCAAGGGCAACGGACACAAACGAATAAAGCAGAATCGCAACGTGCACTGTGTGATGTTGCGTTTTGTCATCGCTTGTCTGTTTAAAGTATTAAGTTCTAATACTCTAAGCGGCGGAGAGTTGAAGATGATATTATAATTTACGATTCTTAAAGTTTCGATAGCGTTTATTTGAACGTTTCATTTTTGATCCTTTGAAAGTAAATCTATTAAATTAATATCGATGCATTTATGTTCCAGGACTTTTACGAGGAGTCACAAAAGATGTCTTAAAATAAAACGCGTCATTCATGCACGTCTGTCATTAATTTTTGATTTTTATAGCATCGTCACATCTCTCTGATGGAGACATCCTGTCTTCTAAATGCTTCGTGCTGCTAAGTCTTCTTCAACGGTTTTCATTAAATTCTTCTTGTGGTGTTCTTTTGTTGCTGAAAATTCCAAAAGTAACCCTTGGGTTCTTGCGGAGTTTCTGGTCTCTCACTATAGGCAAAGTTGAACATCTGGGGGGTCAATCGGTATCGCGTTTCGAAAAGCAATGCGTTTTCTGAAAAATTTCAAATTTTGAGTTGTGACACTCTTGTTGTACATGTGCGATATATCTTAAATTTTTCGAACTACATCACAAGCAGGTGGACCAGCGCAATTAAAGTCCGTTGATCATTTTTGCCAAAGAGTTTTAGCTACTGCTCTCCTTTGCCCGAATCGGAATGCGTTTTCATAAATTCGAAGAGAATTTCAAATTGAGCTGCCTAAGTGTACGCGTTTTCACTTTAAGTGTCCCTGCAAAATAAATTTTTTTTAATAAAAATACTAAATCGTCAAAAATTTGATTTTAACTTGAAATTTATTTCATTTGCGTACGGTCAACAGCTATCGCAATCAATTTGCTACTTTCGAATGACTTTGACATTTGCTTTCGCGTTTCAGAGTGCTTAAAATGCGAAAACGCGAAAGGGGAAAAATTTAAATGCGAAAATCGCATTACAGAGTAATGAATGCCCGAATTCACGAAATTTGCGATACGAAACGCGATGCAGAGTGACACCCTGCATGGCGTGTCCAGAGAAAGAGTGCTTTGATAGTGCTTATATTTTCCACAGTGGTATATTGAACAATTATAAGACATTAACCAAAAAATTTGGGGGGGACAAGGTAGTTTAAAGAGTTATAGACCAAAAACCAAAAAAAAAATCGAAAAATTCATGGCATTCGATTTGAATGAAAATTTATATATAGAATAAGTGAAAAATTCCAAGAATTTTGGCGTCAAAAGTTTTTCAAGAAACGGATTACAACTAATCTACTTTTGGTCTAGTTCCAAAGTGGCCCAAAAAGGACCAGTTTTTTTTTTTTTCATTTTAGTGCTTAAATTCTTAGAATTTTTCACATTTTTCCATAACTCTCTAAACTTCCTCTAGCCCCCCAAAATTTTTTTGGGTTAATGTCTTATAATTGTTCAATATACCACTGTGGAAAATATAAGCACTATCAAAGCACTCTTTCTCTGGACACGCCACTGCCCCCTGGTTTGAAAATGCTAAAAAAATTTTAACAAAAGAACTCAACAAACTCTGCGAAAAAGTCTAAAATAAATGGGATGCAATATGGCTTTTTGGAGTCCTTTAGTTGATTAACAATTTTGATTTAATCCGGCATGTGGCAGATTTTGGAAATTTAATGTACTCCAAAAACCGTTTCCGAACCATTCCAATACAGTTATTATATATCAAATCTTTAGTTACATAGGTTCTTTTCTTGAACAGAAAATGGGAAAACGGGGTCAAAAATAAATCGTCGATTTTGCAGTTAATTTCTGGCACATCCTCGAATATTTGATTTTGCAATTCTGGGGTACTTCTGGAGCACAAATTTGTCTATAAAATATAACTCAAATATTTATCGATTTATGAATTGAATTGTTCGTTATTTAATTCTTTTTTTTTCTTTTTCAATGAATATTTTGAGAAAATATTCGAGCTTAAACCCCATGAGGGGTTTTTCGTGACTGTGACTCTTCAGCACCTTTGGAAAGCCTGAAGACTTTCAATTCTTGAAACATCTTAAGCACAACCAAATTTTCAAGCTTCTGAGAATTATAGCACACAGCTTGAAAGCTGAAAGCTTCTTTGAAAACGCTAACCTTCGGTTAGCAGATTTCCCTAGTTTCGACTAAGTCCTTAATTGGATAAGTCTTTGCTCTTGCTCTAGCGATAAGTTTAATTTTTCAAATGCATAAAAAAGCGGTACCGAATTTTTTTATTTCAATGAATATTTTGAAAATATACCCTGCAATACATGCCTACACGAAACACTAATACAGTTGAAAAAAAAATTTATAAACACTAATACAAATAAAATAAAATGTTTAGGGTATGATATGAGTGAGAGCGAGTAGGATAAAAGCCATTGTTAAATTACGTATGCGTAAAAGAGACGGCTGATGTAAGCGGCTTTTTGCTATGAGAAAGTAAAGTTTTTTCATGCTATAATACCGAATACTTGTTAAGAATTTTTTTTCGACTAGATGAAGCATCACTATGGAATAAAAATTGTTAAGTCGAAAGAATGTTTTTGGACTTGCAGCTCTTTACAGAATTTTATCTTTTTTCACAGCATTACTTAATTTTGACGCTAGCCCTAAAATATTCTACCGTTAGATAGGCTTGCCAAAAAGTGATGCCTCTTTTCAAAGGAATGCCTAAGGCATTTCCGTGAGGCTTTCCATACACCTACCTAAAAGGCTGCCTGATAATACTACTGATACATATAAACGTGATGTCTAACGAATTTTGTTGTTAATAGTATTGGGTATTTCACTCGTGAAACAGTCAGTATGCCTACCATGAAAAAGCAAGACAACTGTATGTCAAAACATGTGCGAGTGTTGATATGAAAGAAAAGGATAAATTCTTACACGTACATTTGTTACAGGTAGTTTTTTTCACACTGCCCTTAAGGAGCTAATAGAATCTTTTTCATATTGACTACCAAGAAGTATAGTTAGCGCTATTAGTTAAATCTCCTAGTAATTAACAGGTAGTGTGTTTGCAGGGTAGTTTTTATTATCTTTAAAATTAAAACGGATTTCCTTTCTTTCATGTACTGTCAGGATCAAGAATGATAGAATATGAGATTACGACATGCGCAGATTTTACAATTATTCGAGCACTTGTGACGTTTTTGTTGGTGCTGCCACAAAGTTGTGTAAATTTAAAAAAATATTTTTTTTTTAATTTTTCAGTTTCACTATTAATTCAAGTTATTAAATGTTCCTTTTTTTTAAATTGGTTATTTTACAAGAATCTCTTATTTAAAGGACGATGTAAGTATGTAAAAACCAGGTTTTGTGAAAGTTTCAAATTGGTTGTATATTTTTCGAAAGTCAGTGGCAACGCTGTAAACTCTTAAATTCTTTAATTTAAATTTTTTGCCTTGAAAATTTTCATCTATCTAAAATTTTTAATAATTTCAACCAATCAGAATGATTTTAACGCAACGTCACAAGTGTACATGCGCAGAAGATTGAAATTTTGAACTCTGATTGTCGTAACCTTATAATTTATCATCCTTGGTCAGGATAAACCGTTTCGCAAAAAATACTTTTAAGGCCACAAAATTTCAAAACCCTGTTTTCTCTTCTAACTAAATTTGTTCTCTCCAGTTGTAGTCGTGAATCAACAAATGCGCTCGACGACCAATCTTCTCATCATAAATCTTGCAGTCTCGGATATTTTGTTCGTCATATTCTGTATACCATTCACTGCAACGGACTACATATTGCCTGAGTGGCCATTTGGAAACCTGTGGTGCAAATTCGTACAGTACATGATTGTGGTAACTTGCCATTGCAGCGTGTACACATTGGTAAGTAGATTGCACCATAAAGTAACAAAAAATAAAATATCCTTTTTGCCATTGCATTTAAAAAAAAAATATTTCTCTCTCTCTCTCTCCATCCTTTGATTGTGTAACTGTTTGTCCATTTCAGGTTTTTATGTCGTATGATCGATTTTTGGCTGTTGTGCATCCTGTTACAAGTATCACACTCCGAACTGAGTGCAATGCAATGTTGTAAGCAAGCGGCATTTTTTTTAATATTGAAATTGAAAGCTTTCAGCGCAAATACCACATTTTTTCTCTTGCTGTTTTTATTGAATTCTTATTTTTTTTTTTTTGTTTGGCTTTCCTTCCGAATGCTTTTAGGGGAATTTTGCTTGCTTGGATTGTCATTGTTGCGTCAGCTATACCAGTTGCTTTGGCACATGCCGTCCGGGTCTATCACTTCAATGGGCGCATTTATACAGCCTGCGTTTTTTCAACCGACGAGGAACGATGGAGTCTCGTCGGCTTTCAGGTGAGTGTGGAAAAATCGAATTCCCTCAAGTTTCAAGTTCAACAATACTTCAATTACAATACAGCAAGGCTATAATTTTTCCAAACTGCCAAATAAATCTGACGCTCAACGATGTCGTAAATGTCATCGAGCGAGTCCTCCTTCTCGATTTCGTTGTCATTTCATAACATAAATGACACTTTTTGTTTTATTTTTTCTTTGATTTTTTTTTAAATGTTTGGCATTTTGTTCCTTTTTACGACTATTTTTTTATGCCATGCGTGTTTGGTGGGAATTAGGATTTATCGGAAAGTTGGTTTTTTATACAGACAAAGAGTTCTGCGAAGAATAGGATTACATTTCTCATTGGTGGAATATAACATATCCTTGACTTGTGCACGCCTTATGTGTTATTAAATGATAAATTTTTCCGAATATATTAATATCACCCACACATATAGGTATTACCTCTCGTCGTCCTAAAATTTGGATCGCAGTTTCATGCGGTCGAAGGTAAAAATGTGCGGCATCTGCTTATTGTCACCAATGAATTAAAATTTTTATAAAACATTTTTTCAAAGAAAACATTTGTCACCGATTGTCACAATCCACAAAAATGATAAAAGAATAGAGTGCATAAACTTTAATAATAGCCTTTTAAGAAGAAAGTGACACGATTTCAGTAAGGTTCTGGATATATTTTTGTGGCGTTGACCCTTTCGGTAATTCGCATAAAACGATCCGCAAATATATGTAGATATAGGGATGCATGCCGCTTCGAATAATCTTGAAGGAAATTTAAGCATGTTAGGCGTGCCTTTGGGCTCCTTTAGTTAGTTCGAGCCCTCCCCAATGCTTCTACTGCCAACCCATATAAATGAATTGGCACATAGCTGAACCTTAAGCGAATTTTAAAGCCCATCAATGTCAATTTAATTGAAAAATAGTAAAGCTTGATTAAAATTACTTCGCAAAAAAAAAAACTTTCGAGGTCTCAGAACGATAATTTCTCCTTTTTAAAAATCCTGTAATTGATTTCCTTTGTATTTTATCCAACAGGTGTCCTTTTTTATGTCATCGTATGTCGTTCCTCTTACTTTGATCTCATTACTGTACATGGGAATATTGACACGCCTATGGAGAACAACACCTGGCTGTGAGCCGTCAGCAGCATCAAGGTAAGCATTTAAACTATTCATGGAATTAATTGTTAATTAATGGAATTAATGGAACACCTGCACGTTAAGGTGTAGTAGATCAATTATTACTGCTAAAAAGAGATTTACCAAAGAGGATAATTTTTGTAAGGACTTTCCAATACAAGGCTTGGGCACGTCCCGGTTGAAAATGAATGATGAAAATTTTAAGCAGCATTTCAATTCAGCTTTTAAAGCATAAATGAGATGCAAAAAAAAAAAAAACATAAACTGGTAACAGTTCAAAAATATACAAATAAAAAATTAAAATAAAGCAAATGTATGCCGTAGAACAAAAGAATTCGAATGAATTCTTTGGAAATACTTATGAATGGTAGGGAAAAAATTAAATTCTTAGGAAGGATTTAATCACGAATGCTTTGCAAAATACTTGTCGGACTTGAAAAATCTCGTTGAGCGGAATTTTCCATTCTTCACAGCATTTTTTTATGGAGAGAAAGAAGAACTACATAGATATTTTCTTTGTGGAAATACCACAAGCTGCCTTTGCTAGAACTCTCGTGATTTTCCTATGATGAATGGGGAGGAGAACAAGAAAATATTTGTATTTTTTTTTTTTAAATCTCTTTTAATAGGAAAGGAAAGCGACGCGTGACACGGATGGTTGTGATTGTGGTGCTTGCATTTGCAATATGTTGGCTACCAATTCATGTAAGTTGTACGACTGCGATGTGCGGTTGATTAATTTGCATAAAATGATTAAACTTGGAATGCAGTCGGATTGATTCTATAAACTCAATTCTGTTTCTATTGCTTTTCTCGTTTATGTATTCGACTGCAGGTCGTCCTAGTGCTTAAAGCGCTGAATCTATATCCAAGCATTCATGTAACGATCATCATACAAATCTTCGCGCACGTCTTGGCTTACACGAACTCGTGCATAAATCCCATTTTATATGCATTTCTATCGGAGAATTTTCGAAAGGCGTTCCGGAAGGTTGGCTTCTTGTTATTTTTGATTTTTGATTTTTGATTTTTTATTCTTTTGACTTTCTTCAATTGTCGATTTTTGCAATTCCGATTCACAGTTCATATGGTGCGGCAGTGTTGCTTTGGTGCCGGCGGATCAGCAAACACGAACGACACGTACGAATGCAACCGGTAATGGCACGTCCAACATTGATATGCTCTAGCTGGAACCGATTTTAGCTCCTTAATGCTGAAAACCGAGTGTGTGTCGCAGTGAACTGGAACATTTCGCTTTTAAGCCTGTGAATGGTTATCCCTTGTTCCCTTAGAAGATTCGCGCGTTCTAGCTTTCTACTTAGGAATTTTGTGAACCTGAATGTGATTAATGTTTTTTTTGTTTTTTTAATTTTTATTGAAACCTAAGAAAATTATAAGACATACATTTGTGATGCTGTTTAATTAATTAAATCTATAGAATCAATTTCTCATTAAAAAAAAATGTAAATAAGGACAATATGCACAATATGTTATATAAATATTTTATTGATGATGTTAAAACTCACAATGTTTATATGTATATAAATAAACAATTAAAAAAATCAAAAATTTTTAACGATTAAAAAAAAAAACGACGGCAAAATTTCTTTCATTTTAAGACCCGTTATCTGAATGTCGGGTTAAAGTCTAGATTAACTAACCGGCAGTTAAACTAATCGAATGATTAAAAGTGTCGGTAAGCAATTTCGTTTTGTCAATGTCTAAATGATTTGTTCTGGTTAATAAGTGAGAAGTTGGCACCGCGTTCACAAAAAATCTGTTTCTAAATGTCAAAACGACAGAATTTTGCAGCGTTTTGAACTGAATTTTATGAAAACCAACTGTCGTTCAATATGAATTCGGGATATACAAAGTCGTATTTTGAGAAAACGAAACTTAATTTTTTGTTAAAATAACTGCCGGTTACGGTTTTACGGAAATTCAGAAAATGGGCCTAAGTCTTAATGAACTGCAGATATCTTTTAGATAAGAGTGACACGACTTATAGCAATTAACTTGATTTGCACTTAATTTGAAGCGGAAGAAACTTGTCTGTTGCTATAGAGCATAATGGAAAGAGTTCTCCTTCAAAGCTGAACTTTATGCACTGAATGGTTTTTCATCATCGATTTTCTATTAATAAACAAATTAGACTTTAATGTGGACCTAATGTACTGAAATCCGCATTTCTTGGGCATATGATTTTCTCGATAACTAAAGTCTTTTTTGAAACTTCCGCGGTAAGTATGCATTCTTGTGATCCTCCATCACACTTTGCAATGAATAAAATTTTAATATTTCCACGGGTAAGGAAAATGCAAAAAGTGCTTCAAATAGGGGGAAAGCGTGGAATTTTCCAGGAATTTTCTCCATGGGAATTTTCTTTAGCATCTGCGGAACCATTTAGAAAAAAAAATTTTCAAAAACCCTGTAGGAAATGTCATTTTGAGACAGTTAAACCTGAAAAAGAAACTTTATTCAAAAACATATAACGGCTTTATTTTCCCGCCAAAATGAAAATTCCAAAAAAACTTCAAAAAATAACAAAAAAACCAAAATTTTCAAAACCCGAAAATTCCCAGTAGTTTCCGAGATATAAGCATTTGAAATTTTGGCATCCACCTTCTGTTTTTCCTGTTCGCCTAGTGAATCAGACGAATTTTTTTGGGATTGAAATCCGCATTTCTTTGCCATATGATTTCCTCGATAACTAAAGTCTTTTTTGAAACTTCGGCGGTAAGTATGCATTCTTGTGATCCTCCATCACACTTTGCAATGAATAAAATTTTAATATTTCCACGGGTAAGGAAAATGCAAAAAGTGCTTCAAATAGGGGGAAAGCGTGGAATTTTCCAGGAATTTTCTCCATGGGAATTTTCTTTAGCATCTGCGGAACCATTTAGAAAAAAAAATTTTCAAAAACCCTGTAGGAAATGTCATTTTGAGAGACAGTTAAACCTGAAAAAGAAACTTTATTCAAAAACATATAACGGCTTTATTTTCCCGCCAAAATGAAAAATCCGAAAAAACTTCAAAAAATAACAAAAAAACCAAAATTTTCAAAACCCGAAAATTCCCAGTAGTTTCCGAGATATAAGCATTTGAAATTTTGGCATCCACCTTCTGTTTTTCCTGTTCGCCTAGTGAATCAGACGAATTTTTTTGGGATTGAAATCCGCATTTCTTTGGCATATGATTTCCTCGATAACTAAAGTCTTTTTTGAAACTTCGGCGGTAAGTATGCATTCTTGTGATCCTCCATCACACTTTGCAATGAATAAAATTTTAATATTTCCACGGGTAAGGAAAATGCAAAAAGTGCTTCAAATAGGGGGAAAGCGTGGAATTTTCCAGGAATTTTCTCCATGGGAATTTTCTTTAGCATCTGCGGAACCATTTAGAAAAAAAAAAATTTTCAAAAACCCTGTAGGAAATGTCATTTTGAGACAGTTAAACCTGAAAAAGAAACTTTATTCAAAAACATATAACGGCTTTATTTTCCCACCAAAATGAAAATTCCAAAAAAACTTCAAAAAATAACAAAAAAAAACCAAAATTTTCAAAACCCGAAAATTCCCAGTAGTTTCCGAGATATAAGCATTTGAAATTTTGGCATCCACCTTCTGTTTTTCCTGTTCGCCTAGTGAATCAGACGAATTTTTTTGGAATTGAAATCCGCATTTCTTTGCCATATGATTTCCTCGATAACTAAAGTCTTTTTTGAAACTTCGGCGGTAAGTATGCATTCTTGTGATCCTCCATCACACTTTGCAATGAATAAAATTTTAATATTTCCACGGGTAAGGAAAATGCAAAAAGTGCTTCAAATAGGGGGAAAGCGTGGAATTTTCCAGGAATTTTCTCCATGGGAATTTTCTTTAGCATCTGCGGAACCATTTAGAAAAAAAAAATTTTCAAAAACCCTGTAGGAAATGCCATTTTGAGACAGTTAAACCTGAAAAAGAAACTTTATTCAAAAACATATAACGGCTTTATTTTCCCGCCAAAATGAAAATTCCAAAAAAACTTCAAAAAATAACAAAAAAACCAAAATTTTCAAAACCCGAAAATTCCCAGTAGTTTCCGAGATATAAGCATTTGAAATTTTGGCATCCACCTTCTGTTTTTCCTGTTCGCCTAGTGAATCAGACGAATTTTTTGGAATTGAAATCCGCATTTCTTTGGCATTGATTTTCCTCGATAACTAAAGTCTTTTTTGAAACTTCGGCGGTAAGTATGCATTCTTGTGATCCTCCATCACACTTTGCAATGAATAAAATTTTAATATTTCCACGGGTAAGGAAAATGCAAAAAGTGCTTCAAATAGGGGGAAAGCGTGGAATTTTCCAGGAATTTTCTCCATGGGAATTTTCTTTAGCATCTGCGGAACCATTTAGAAAAAAAAAATTTTCAAAAACCCTGTAGGAAATGCCATTTTGAGACAGTTAAACCTGAAAAAGAAACTTTTATTCAAAAACTTATAACGGCTTTATTTTCCCGCCAAAATGAAAATTCCAAAAAAAACTTCAAAAAAATAACAAAAAAACCAAAATTTTCAAAACCCGAAAATTCCCAGTAGTTTCCGAGATATAAGCATTTGAAATTTTGGCATCCACCTTCTGTTTTTTCCTGTTCGCCTAGTGAATCAGACGAATTTTTTGGAATTGAAATCCGCATTTCTTGGGCATATGATTTCCTCGATAACTAAAGTCCTTTTTTGAAACTTCGGCGGTAAGTATGCATTCTTGTGATCCTCCATCACACTTTGCAATGAATAAAATTTTAATATTTCCACGGGTAAGGAAAATGCAAAAAGTGCTTCAAATAGGGGGAAAGCGTGGAATTTTCCAGGAATTTTCTCCATGGGAATTTTCTTTAAGCATCTGCGGAACCAATTTAGAAAAAAAAAAATTTTCAAAAACCCTGTAGGAAATGCCATTTTGAGACAGTTAAACCTGAAAAAAGAAACTTTATTCAAAAACATATAACGGCTTTATTTTCCCCGCCAAAATGAAAATTCCAAAAAAAACTTTAAAAAATAACAAAAAAACCAAAATTTTCAAAACCCGAAAATTCCCAGGTAGTTTCCAGATATAAGCATTTGAAATTTTGGCATCCACCTTCTGTTTTTCCTGTTCGCCTAGTTTTGGAATTTTTTTTCGGGAAAATTAAACCGTTTTTATATGTTTTGAAATAAAGTTTCTTTTTTTTAAACTTGGCTAAAATGACTTTTCCTACAATTTTTTGAAAAAATTTTTTTTCCAAAGGGTTGGAAAATGCAAAAAGGTTTCCCAAATGGGGAAAACCTGGAAAATTTTCCAGGTTTTCCCCATTTGGGAAACCTTTTAGCACCTTAACCCTTGGAAAAAAAAATTTTAAAACCATTGGAAATGTATTTGGAGGACAAAAATGAAAAAGGAAATTTTTCAAAAAAACTTTAAGGTTTATTTCCAGAAAATAAAAACCAAAAAAAATTTCAAAAATTCCAAAAAAACTTGAAATTCCCTGGGAAAACCCGGAAAAACCAAAGGTTTCCCCTTTTAAATTTTGCTTTTTCCTTCCCGGGAAATATTAAAATTTTTTTTGAAATTTTGGGGATTTTTTGGGAATTTTTGAATTTTTTTGGGAATTTCATTTGGCCAAAAAAAGCCGGTTTAATTAAAATTTTTTGGGGAAAAAAAGGTTTCCTTTTTCAAATTTTAATTCTCAAAATGGGAATTTTCGGGTTTTTGAAAAATTTTTTTTTTTTTTTAAATTTTTGGTTTTCCCAATTTGGGCAAAAAAATTTAATGGAAAAATTTCCGGAAAATTCCAAAGCTTTCCCCCTTTTTGAAATTTTTTTTCAAATTTTCCTTTCCCTGGAAAAATTAAAATTTTTTATTTTCATTTTGCAAATTTTTATGGAAATAAAAATTTTATTAGCCAAAGTTTAAAAAAGAATTTATTACCCGAAGGAAAAAAATTTATTATGGGCCAAAGAAAAAGCGGATTTCAATTCAAAAAAATTCGTCTGATTCACTAGGGCGAACAGGAAAAACAGAAGGTGGATGCCAAAATTTCAAATGCTTATATCTCGGAAACTACTGGGGAAATTTTGGGGTTTTGAAAATTTTGGTTTTTTTGTTATTTTTTGAAGTTTTTTTGGAATTTTCATTTTGGCGGGAAAATAAAGCCGTTATATTTTTTTGAATTAAAGTTTCTTTTTCGGGTTTAAACTGTCTCAAAATGACATTTCCTACAGGGTTTTTGAAAATTTTTTTTTTTCTAAATGGTTCCCAGATGCTAAAGAAAATTCCCATGGAGAAAATTCCTGGAAAATTCCACGCTTTCCCCCTATTTTGAAGCACTTTTTGCATTTTCCTTACCCGTGGAAATATTAAAATTTTATTCATTGCAAAGTGTGATGGAGGATCACAAGAATGATACTTACCCCGAATTTCAAAAAAAGACTTTAGTTATCGAGGAAATCATATGCCAAAGAAATGCGGATTTCAATTCCAAAAAATTCGTCTGATTCACTAGGCGAACAGGAAAAACAGAAGGTGGATGCCAAAATTTCAAATGCTTATATCTCGGAAACTACTGGGAATTTTGGGTTTTGAAAATTTTGGTTTTTTTGTTATTTTTTGAAGTTTTTTTGGAATTTTCATTTTGGCGGGAAAATAAAGCCGTTATATTTTTTGAATAAGTTTCTTTTTCGGTTTAACTGTCTCAAAATGCATTTCCTACAGGGTTTTTGAAAATTTTTTTTTTCTAAATGGTTCCCAGATGCTAAAGAAAATTCCCATGGAGAAAATTCCTGGAAAATTCCACGCTTTCCCCCTATTTGAAGCACTTTTTGGCATTTTCCTTACCCGTGGAAATATTAAAATTTTATTCATTGCAAAGTGTGATGGAGGATCACAAGAATGCATACTTACCGCCGAAGTTTCAAAAAAGACTTTAGTTATCGAGGAAATCATATGCCAAAGAAATGCGGATTTCAATTCCAAAAAATTCGTCTGATTCACTAGGCGAACAGGAAAAACAGAAGGTGGATGCCAAAATTTCAAATGCTTATATCTCGGAAACTACTGGGAATTTTCGGTTTTGAAAATTTTGGTTTTTTTGTTATTTTTTGAAGTTTTTTTGGAATTTTCATTTTGGCGGGAAAATAAAGCCGTTATATGTTTTTGAATAAAGTTTCTTTTTCAGGTTTAACTGTCTCAAAATGGCATTTCCTACAGGGTTTTTGAAAATTTTTTTTTTCTAAATGGTTCCGCAGATGCTAAAGAAAATTCCCATGGAGAAAATTCCTGGAAAATTCCACGCTTTCCCCTATTTGAAGCACTTTTTGCATTTTCCTTACCCGTGGAAATATTAAAATTTTATTCATTGCAAAGTGTGATGGAGGATCACAAGAATGCATACTTACCGCCGAAGTTTCAAAAAAGACTTTAGTTATCGAGGAAATCATATGCCAAAGAAATGCGGATTTCAATTCCAAAAAATTCGTCTGATTCACTAGGCGAACAGGAAAAACAGAAGGTGGATGCCAAAATTTCAAATGCTTATATCTCGGAAACTACTGGGAATTTTCGGGTTTTGAAAATTTTGGTTTTTTTGTTATTTTTTGAAGTTTTTTTGGAATTTTCATTTTGGCGGGAAAATAAAGCCGTTATATGTTTTTGAATAAAGTTTCTTTTTCAGGTTTAACTGTCTCAAAATGACATTTCCTACAGGGTTTTTGAAAATTTTTTTTTTCTAAATGGTTCCGCAGATGCTAAAGAAAATTCCCATGGAGAAAATTCCTGGAAAATTCCACGCTTTCCCCCTATTTGAAGCACTTTTTGCATTTTCCTTACCCGTGGAAATATTAAAATTTTATTCATTGCAAAGTGTGATGGAGGATCACAAGAATGCATACTTACCGCCGAAGTTTCAAAAAAGACTTTAGTTATCGAGGAAATCATATGCCAAAGAAATGCGGATTTCAATTCCAAAAAATTCGTCTGATTCACTAGGCGAACAGGAAAAACAGAAGGTGGATGCCAAAATTTCAAATGCTTATATCTCGGAAACTACTGGGAATTTTCGGGTTTTGAAAATTTTGGTTTTTTTGTTATTTTTTGAAGTTTTTTTGGAATTTTCATTTTGGCGGGAAAATAAAGCCGTTATATGTTTTTGAATAAAGTTTCTTTTTCAGGTTTAACTGTCTCAAAATGACATTTCCTACAGGGTTTTTGAAAATTTTTTTTTTCTAAATGGTTCCGCAGATGCTAAAGAAAATTCCCATGGAGAAAATTCCTGGAAAATTCCACGCTTTCCCCCTATTTGAAGCACTTTTGCATTTTCCTTACCCGTGGAAATATTAAAATTTTATTCATTGCAAAGTGTGATGGAGGATCACAAGAATGATACTTACCGCCGAAGTTTCAAAAAAGACTTTAGTTATCGAGGAAATCATATGCCAAAGAAATGCGGATTTCAATTCCAAAAAATTCGTCTGATTCACTAGGCGAACAGGAAAAACAGAAGGTGGATGCCAAAATTTCAAATGCTTATATCTCGGAAACTACTGGGAATTTTCGGGTTTTGAAAATTTTGGTTTTTTTGTTATTTTTTGAAGTTTTTTTGGAATTTTCATTTTGGCGGGAAAATAAAGCCGTTATATGTTTTTGAATAAAGTTTTTTTTTCAGGTTTAACTGTCTCAAAATGGCATTTCCTACAGGGTTTTTGAAAATTTTTTTTTTCTAAATGGTTCCGCAGATGCTAAAGAAAATTCCCATGGAGAAAATTCCTGGAAAATTCCACGCTTTCCCCCTATTTGAAGCATTTTTTGCATTTTCCTTACCCGTGGAAATATTAAAATTTTATTCATTGCAAAGTGTGATGGAGGATCACAAGAATGCATACTTACCGCCGAAGTTTCAAAAAAGACTTTAGTTATCGAGGAAATCATATGCCAAAGAAATGCGGATTTCAATTCCAAAAAAATTCGTCTGATTCACTAGGCGAACAGGAAAAACAGAAGGTGGATGCCAAAATTTCAAATGCTTATATCTCGGAAACTACTGGGAATTTTCGGGTTTTGAAAATTTTGGTTTTTTTGTTATTTTTTGAAGTTTTTTTGGAATTTTCATTTTGGCGGGAAAATAAAGCCGTTATATGTTTTTGAATAAAGTTTCTTTTTCAGGTTTAACTGTCTCAAAATGACATTTCCTACAGGGTTTTTGAAAATTTTTTTTTTCTAAATGGTTCCGCAGATGCTAAAGAAAATTCCCATGGAGAAAATTCCTGGAAAATTCCACGCTTTCCCCCTATTTGAAGCACTTTTTGCATTTTCCTTACCCGTGGAAATATTAAAATTTTATTCATTGCAAAGTGTGATGGAGGATCACAAGAATGCATACTTACCGCCGAAGTTTCAAAAAAGACTTTAGTTATCGAGGAAATCATATGCCAAAGAAATGCGGATTTCAATTCCAAAAAATTCGTCTGATTCACTAGGCGAACAGGAAAAACAGAAGGTGGATGCCAAAATTTCAAATGCTTATATCTCGGAAACTACTGGGAATTTTCGGGTTTTGAAAATTTTGGTTTTTTTGTTATTTTTTGAAGTTTTTTTGGAATTTTCATTTTGGCGGGAAAATAAAGCCGTTATATGTTTTTGAATAAAGTTTCTTTTTCAGGTTTAACTGTCTCAAAATGACATTTCCTACAGGGTTTTTGAAAAATTTTTTTTTCTAAATGGTTCCGCAGATGCTAAAGAAAATTCCCATGGAGAAAATTCCTGGAAAATTCCACGCTTTCCCCCTATTTGAAGCACTTTTTGCATTTTCCTTACCCGTGGAAATATTAAAATTTTATTCATTGCAAAGTGTGATGGAGGATCACAAGAATGCATACTTACCGCCGAAGTTTCAAAAAAGACTTTAGTTATCGAGGAAATCATATGCCAAAGAAATGCGGATTTCAATTCCAAAAAATTCGTCTGATTCACTAGGCGAACAGGAAAAACAGAAGGTGGATGCCAAAATTTCAAATGCTTATATCTCGGAAGCTACTGGGAATTTTCGGGTTTTGAAAATTTTGGTTTTTTTGTAATTTTTTGAAGTTTTTTTTCAAATATTATTTTGCCGGGAAAATAAAGTCGTTATAGTTTTCTTAAATAAAGTACGCTTATCGAGTTTAACTGAGTCTGAGTCTGATTCACTAGGCGAACAGGAAAAGCAGAAGATGGTATTCGTATCAATACGAAAACTTATAAATGCACAAAAATTTTCAGAGATCATTGGATGTTTCGAAGAATTTACGAACTTTCTTTTAACTTGGAAGATTTTACTTACCATAATATTTCTTAAAAAAAGATTGTAATTTTCATCTGTGTCAATTTATTTAAATTTATTTTAGTTTAAATAAAAGCAAACCTTTCTTTTTAGAACTTTGTGCATCTTCAGTCATCTATCGTTAAAAATAACTAATAAGCTTCATTAGCAACGTGCGTACCTTGGGAAGATTTAAGTGGCTTTTAAGCTTCCTTCCACACAAGGTTCCTTTTCGTTTAATGTGATGCAGAAACATTTTATACTAATTGCTTATCAATAAAAATGTTACAATCGAAGAAATTCTGATCGTACACATCTTTGAACAGGATGTTTCGATTTGTGGAAGCTTTCAAGTATCATGCGAAAAGGAGATTTGCACAAACCTATTTTTAGTGAGATTTAAAAACTTCATTTTTGCTTTATTTAGGTACATTTTCCGTGGTATCGCAAAGGGCCAGTGAGGCATAAGTATGTCAACCTTCACGGTGACAGCCACATTAGCTTAACCTATTGTTCTGTTTTGTTTAATTTTCATTGAAGACATGTTAATACTCGTAATTTTAATGCGTTTTTGACAATATAAAAATTCTTATAATGTAAAAGAAAAATAATAATGGTATTCAAGCAAGTGTGCATATTTTGCTCCTTTGGAAACTTTTCACTGTGCTGCGTTAAGCATTTCCATACAAAAAATTATTTAAAAAACACCTACTTTTTAAAATTTAAAGCTCTTATGTTGTCAAATTAGCTGATAACGCGCCTACTTTGCACACCTTGCTCACAGGGTCGTTCACGCAAAAGTCGAAACTTTGCTACTGGGAAATTTCGCACTCTCGATTTTCCACAGCTGCTTGAATACCACTAATAACAAGAAATAATTCCAAGAGTTTCATACTTAATTTTTGCACACAATGCCATACATATAACTCTCGTGATTGCTTTTGAGTATACAGGGCGTATGATTATCGTATTTTGATTCTGAATTTACGTTGCGTATACGTCCGCTGGCTTGTAGCCTTACATTTCGATTTAAAATTAATTTCATATATTACTTAAATTCTTAGGTAAAGCTGTCAATTAAATTTTGATGAGTAATTTTTAAAGAGAATATAAAACTTTTAAAGCGCTTTACGGTGTTATTTTCAATCAGAAATTTTTTTTACATAAATCCTTTGTTGTACCTACATTGTATGTTAGTTGGCAGAATTTAAAGGTACGTGTGTCGGTTAGAAACTAACAGAAACAGTCTAAGAGAACAGTATTCATGCAAAAACATGAAAAAATAAAAAGCCATTATGGTAGAGACAAAAGCGCACAGACAAAGACATCAGCCGCAATTGCGCTTCCGTCAGCTTGGCAGATTAGAGCGGTTTCTTCATTCATTTTCTTTTGTTTTATTTATTATTGAGCGTGAAATGTATGTGTTGTTATGCAAATAACTTAAGATGAGTACATTTTCTTTCAAAATATTGCAATCTTTGGGCATTTCTGCAGCTACAGTAAAGTTTTTTTTAAACAATCGTTTTGTGCAAAAAGCTAGAATTTATTTTACAATATACAAATAGTTGAATGCTTTAATTTCGTTATATTTTATAATTTAATATAATTTTGCTCTTATTATTTATTAGGGCTCTGAAAAAAAAATGCCCAAAAAACTGCAATTAGTGCGTTTAAAACGTTGAAAAATTCCGCTAAAGTGTTCAAATTAATGCATCTGCAAAATGTTCTTAAAATCTTTGACTTATGTCCAAAAAATCATTTCAAATAATATTTTCTTCTTGCATTTAGTTTCAATTGGCAATGAGAACGAAGAAACTTCTTTAAAAAACAATAATTTTTGTGAGTTTTAATTAAAATTAAGCCTTTTAAAATCACACAACAAATAATTTCAGGACATTTTTCAGATGAATGAGCAGAATGTGTTCGTTTTAACGCACTTTTCGTAACTTTTTGTGAATTTTTTCATATTTTTAATAACTTATTATCATTACTAATAAATAAATTATAAAATAAATTTTTAATATAATTATTATCTTCACTTCTCACCTTCAAATCAAGAATCCGGTCTTTTACACAACGCTCTTCCGTTTTCTCCATCTATGGCATTCGCTGGATGTCTCCTTTTCTGGCATCGTTATTTTCTATACGATCTAGTTGAATTAAGAAATATGAAAATCTGTTAATTTTTAATAAAAAATTATGTGGTTTTGTGAATGAAAAAATTTAAAAAAATTTTAAAGTTATACAGGGTGTCCCAAAAACTTTGTGCATTATTAAAATACGCACTAGGTTTTATTAATCTAAGTACTTATTGCCTTTACACCCCTTGCCTATGTGGTACCGTTTGGGAGCTGTAGCACTAATAGAGTTTTGTCTAAAAACAAAAAATGTTTCTCTTGACTCGACCTATCGATGGTTTGATTTTTTACAAAAGTTTTCGGGACATCCTGTATATATAACTGGCCTTAATCAAGAATAATAGTTCGTTATAATTGAACATTCGCCAAAATTGTTCAATAATTTCCATTGAAGTAGAATATTGCAGTTAAATTCTCAAATGAGTCTTGACTAAAATTGCATCGTGAAAAGCCACGCATTACATTTTGATTTCAAAATGAAAATTCATTTCTAAAGAGAATTTATTTGCAGTTCTAATCAAATGAACTACTTAGTAGAAACAGCTTTGAACGGGCAATCATCATCACCGATTTCGCTCTAATTTATAGGATATGAAGGGCTCAGGTAGAATATTAATTACCCAAAATGTTAGTTCGGCCAAAATTCTTTTAAGAGAATGAAAACGTTTTGCTTGATTGCATTTTCAAAGCAAAAAAAAAAAAGAGCTTCAATACGAGAGTTTTTCAATCGATTGATTTTTGAAGAAAATTAAGTCGTTTTCAAATGAATTCAAAATTTGTATAGTCAATTGCGATGTGTTCTAAGAAGATCTTTTTAATTGTTTTCAAATTATGATTTCATAAACGAACTTCAAAGAGCTTTATTTATTTTATCTTTTATTTATTGAAATAATTTTCTACTCACAGCTTTTTCCAAATAAGGTGCATACTTTCAAACGGAAAACTGTTATCATATATTACAGAGATCCTAAATAACTATTAAATTTTTTTTAGAATCGAAAAAATTGCTTTTAAAACGACGAAAATTTTTGACGTTAGTCGATAATACTTATGATTGGGATTTTTTTGTTTTTCGTTGCTCAAAACTTTTATTTTTTGATAAATATTTTTTACGCTGCCTTGTAACAATTATGAATGAGAAAAAAATTTTTCCGTTGCTCATAATTTTAAGCATTCAATAAATATTTTTTACGTTGCTTCAAGACGATTGTGAATGAGAAAAAAACTTTTCCGTTTCTTTTAAGCTTTTATTTTCAATTAATAGTTTTTAATTTATTTCGTTAAGAGAGAAAATATATGTATAGTGGTATACTGGTGATACCATTCTACTGATATCATTAATAGCGCTGCTGATCGCGGTCATTATTAGGCAACGTAAAAACAATTTATTGAAAAAAAAATGTTATAAGCAACGGGAAAAAATTTTTCTCATTCATAATTGTTATGAGGCAACGTAAAAAATATTTATCGAACGATAAAAATTATGAGCAACGGAAAAAAAAAATTTTCTTCAATAACTGTTATAGAAAAATGAAATATATTTTCATTGTTTGAAACTGTTATCTTAAAATGAATATTTTTAAATACAAACTTTAATAGTTATAGTCCAATTTTTTTCCTTATTTCTTATAACTGTTATGTCTCTGATATATTATTGTGACTAAGAACACTATCGAGGGAAATGACACTTGCTGGAACAAAAACATTTTATGTAAGATTTTTTTTTCTTGCTATCCAAACTAAATGTATCCCAACATCCTTATGTGATGACCCTGGCATCAAGCGTTTTCGAAAGGTTTCCAAATAATAAGAATGATTAGACTCGGAATTGCAAATCACACATACGATTAATTCAGTCAGAAATGTCAGATTTCAGAAACTCTTGGAACAATTTCCCTTCGTACTTCAGCGAATCCTTCTTTATAAACAGATATGCAAAAATTTCTGTCATTTTGTTGAAAGCGACAAATTAAGCACGTGGGTGATCTATGGTTTATGGTGGCTTAAGCCGAAAATGGTGAAATATGTGGGTTTGTGTGTGCAGTTCAGGTTTTGTTAAGCTCCTCCAAACGCGGTAATAAGCTAGATGACGAAACATGAAGGATGTCGCATGTGGTTAAGGATTAAATAAATTAAAATAATTTTCGATTCTTGAAGCCCTGCCGAAATCTGTGGGGTAACGTTTATGTTTTCTCAGCTCAAAGATTTCAATACATTGAAATGAAGAAAATTAAGTATTCAAGATACTAAATACCTGGTTTGTTCTCACGCTTGGAAAAGAGAGGAGTCCATTTGGAACTTGAAATCAATTTGGTTTCGTAATGATATTAAATCTAATTGGTTTGACATGTTGGAAAGAAACTCAGAATCTTGTTCACTGTTGATTGCCATTGAAAACTTTTAAACGCAACAAATGATCAATTTGCTCAATTGGTAAATAGCCAAGTATGTTTTTTTTTTTTGAAATATTATATTTACGTCTTAAGAATTTAAATGAATTTTTATACTTAAGTTACTGCCAACATTCAATCATATAACTCTGATGAATTTTCATAATTACGTTGATTCCATGTAAAATAATAAACAGCTTGTGAAGTCACATATTTGACTCAGTAAATTGTAAGGGATAAAAATTAATCACTTATCATGAATCAATCAAAAATGGCATCATATTCAGCTGTGATTTGCTTGTAAACGAAGCAAAACAATAAAGAGCAGAAACTTCTATTTTGAAAAACTTTACTCACAGAATAAAGAGAGAAATAAACAAAAAAACAGTCTAGAAAGACGATAAGCCTTAATTCACCAAAAGCACTCCTTACTCGCAAATTGATTTGAAAAAAGTTCTTACAAACGCTTTGATTGATAAGAAAAAATCCATTGATTGAAATGAAAAAGCCGACTACAAAATGCTATAGAAACGAGCGTGAATGACTCCGTGAAAAAGTCCGAAAAAAAGAAAAGAAACTACAAAGCTATGGAGTGAAAGTTTCTGAAGTTTTTTCGTAAAAAGTTTGACAGAAAGTCATCACGTCCAATGTTGAAGTGCCATTGCTTTAGGTATTTGCATGATCAAACACTGAAATCGCTTTGTCAGCTTTGAACATCGACATTGGCTCCTTCGGATTTGTAAAAAGGGAATTGATGAGAGTCTGAAGTTTGGCACCAAGAGTGACACAAAACTAAGACGCAAAATTTGAAATATTTAATTCATTGCACTTTACTACGTTTGTACCTAAAACAACTAAGATCATACTAAAAAGCTATTAATCATCCTTTTAGTATTTTTTACGACTTATTGTTTTTTCTTCTTCCATTATTAATGAATTAGAAATAACAAAAGATATTATTCTAATTGTTCAATTTACGGAGCACTAGCTGCCTTGGCCTTCGGCTTTGTTCCCACTTAAGTGCCTATTAATTAAGGCATTGCTACGAAACAGTGAGCGAAAAAAGTCATTAGACTTGTTAAAAATTCTTGCCTTGTTTAAGGAAGGACAATTTGCTATTTTATTTGTTTTCGAAACTTTTAAAATTCATTTACTTTTATCCTCATGAATGAAATATTCAATTTTACCCATAGAATAGAATAGAGTGCAGGAGAAATCTTCAATTTGTGTGTTTAATAAATGAAATTTTTTTGCATTTTCTCAATGAAGTACGATACAGAATGTTCACAGAAAAATGTTCTATGGAAAAAATCTCATGAAGTTTCTATGGCGCAAAATCCAAATCATTTTCAAGAGCAAACTTCTGCGAGTCATTTGCCTTCAGAAAATATTTTTTTTAAACATTTAAATACTTTGTTGGATCTTTCCTTTAGGATAGGAGTCTATCAATAATTCTTAAAATCTTACACCTAATTTAGCACGATTGCACATATCACAGCATATTTCGACGTATAGAATCGCTTATGAATGTAGTTTTTTTTATAGTTACCGGCCTCGGCTTAAGACGACTGGGCTTTTATGATGTGTGTGTAGGATCACATGTAATTGTGCTGGTGTTGGATATATTAATTATTATTGTTCTTAAAAAAGAAAAACTAATTTACTTGTGATGAAAAAAAAGCATTAAAAACTGTTCATTTTGATGAAGAAAAACTCTTCTTCCTTTAATGGCTTATAAAACCATTCAATACATCTCATAGTACAATGTCATTATTTCAACTGAAAGCTCAGTCTGTTTAGGAAAAATTTTTAATCGATATGTGCACATGAGCGTAAGCTTATTTGCCACTAAAGCTAATCAAGGCATGAAAATGATATTAGAATACATACCACTAAAGCAACCAAGGAACACACCTTAGGGTAAAACAAACCGCAGCACATAGGCCAAAGTCAAAGACACATGTCGCAAGGTTAGCTGCGATGGCAAAACAGATGAAGATATAGCATGTCTAGAGTAGTTTTGTCATTTCGCATGGGCCATCGCATTTACTTATATGGAACACATTGTGTGCACATATGGCGGGTTAAGTCAAAGACTTGAAAATGGACACGGATCGAATAGCTCGATGACATTAAATGGCATTCAAATGTGGGTTTATAATTAAGGACCTTCTATATATATGTATTTTAGTCCAGTTATTAGTATATCTATATGCGTTATATTGATTTTATATGTATTTATGGCCCAAACATTTTAAAAAAAGACACAAATCAACAAGTTGCATTTTCATTTAAATCGACATAATAACAATGCAAGGCCTTTGTTGTGATCATGTCACAAACATCGGGAGCACACTGTGTTGAAATGCGAAAGAAAGAAAACAACAATAAGCACCAACGGCCTAAAAAGTCTAAACTGGGGCATTTGAGTGCAAGGCAAAGAATGCATTCTAGCAGAATATTGAAGAACCAGAATGCGAAAGAAGCGAAAGAAAGTTGCGCAAGATGAAGACGTCAGCGGAAACTAAAGGGAGAAGACGGCAGCGGAGTACGACTGCAGCAGAGTTCGCGTCAGCGAACCTAGTTTTAAGTAATTTTAAGAATATTTTTAAGTTGATTTTAATTTTGGAATTGTAATAAACTCTCAGTTGTAATAAAACCAACGAATCAGAATAATTAAAACGGAATAATTGAAATCGTTTTCGAATTCTTATTTTGAACATTTTTATACTACAACTATTCAGGTACAACCTTAACACCATCAATGAATTTCAGCACAAAAAATTGATTTATACTTATTTTAATCTAAATAATTATTCTATCCTCTTGAGCTCTGATCCTGCTAATATAATATTATATTTCAGGAAGATAGAAGTATGTTCAAAAATGTCATGGCTTTGTTGTGACAACATGATAAATGAAGCATGTTCCTTCTTGCAGCGTAGATTAAAACAAAAGTCCATGACATTCCCCTTTGTGTGACAATTTTCATGGTCCTGCACTAACACGATTAGTCACAATTTCTCACTCGAGTATTGTTTCAGTCAAAGTATTTAATTTCTTTGACGAAGGAAAAAAAAAAACATTTTTCTTTCCGTCGTTTAGAAGAGATAAATCCATCAAATAACAATGTCTCCAATGTCATTTTACAAGTTCTCGCTCGTCGATACAATGTCATTTCGCACATAAATAAATTTGTTACTTCGGCCAAATGCTATCTATTTATCAGGCAAGCATGATGCAAAGAACAATTTCATTTTGTTGTTTTGTGTTTTGTGTGAAAAAAATTATAATAATTCCGCATAGCAAACATTCAAAGAATCAATTGGCAATTGACCTAAGATCTTATAGCTACTTGCTACTCAGATAAGTGCCGGTTAATTTGCATAGCGTCCATCGTCTTATTTATTTCCCAATCTAGCATTGTATACTAAGTATTTCTTGAGTCGTCAGTTTGATTGCCCAAAAATCCTTTAAGCCTGCTCAAAATAAACTGAGCGTAAAGAAAGTTTAAAAAATGATAAAATTTGGGATAATGCCATGGTGACCAAGAAATTATTGATATGCACAGCAACAAGGAGATTAAGTAGACAATTGATTCCATGCACTACTTATCTATCAATTTTCTTTTCATCCTTTTTAAATTTCGTTGCCATCGTAACCTTAGATTTTGTCCCCTTATTTGATAAAAAAAAAAAATTAAAAAATCATTTAAATCAATGTTAGCAAATTTTTGTCCACATTCATACAACTATAGGTCTTGTCAACAGTCAAAGAGAGATTTCAACTTTTTTGTTCGATTACTTTTTATCGCAAAATTTGCTTTCAAATAAATTAAACCTCAAAGGGAAGTGATTTGAAAGGGAGAAAAAGTAAAACACCGTAAAATTTCGAAGGGAATCAAAGAGTTACAATGAAGTTCTATAGCAAACGTAGTAATAAGTAGAAAATGGTCTCCGTTTGAAATGGGAATCAGAAGAAATAAATCGTAACTCTTGAAATTTTTTCCATTAAAATTTCGAGTTTATCCGATATTTTGACAGTTCGATTTAAATTTTCAGCGGAACAAGCTTTTTATCATGATCGTTTTAACAACACTAGCTTACAGCGAAGTTTCTTGGGAGATCTCAATGAACTTTTCTTATGGATTTTGGCCTTCGTAATACGAAAAACCTTTTTTTAAACTTTTATTTTTACAAATCAATTATTAAATACAGAAATTCATAGAAGGTTTAAATTAATTTTTAAATTGATACAAAAAACGTCAAAATAATTTCCTAAATAGTATTTTCGTATTTTGATGGCCAAAATCCAAGGGAAAAGTGCATTAAGATCTCCTGAGAAATTCAAAAATAATTATTTGTAAATTAGTGCAATTACTTCGAATGTTATCCTTTTGCTATCTAGATTAAAATTATTTTGAAAAAAAAGGAAAAAAACTTATATCTTGACGTTTTGGAATTCCGAAAATGCCCTCGTAAAAAATTGAAAGGATTACAGCGAATTTAACCCATTTGCGTCCGCTGTACTATATGAAAGACACCATTTTAAACTTCGTCAATTGCTATTACAGCGAGGTAGTGGCTTAATAAGAAGCCAAATTTGGCGTTTAACCCTTTATTGCATGCATTATTAAGTTCCAAGACTGGTCGCAGGAAAAAAATAGGCCCCTTGGGAGTCCACACACCGCTGACAGCGAGATTTCCACTGTTGGTAGGCTCCCTCGAACCCTTCTACCGGAATGCTGTCCAGCACTCTCATCGAAGGCGCTTGAACCGCTGCAACAGTGCCAAACCGCTTCCCTTTAAGCTCTTTTTTCATCCGGAGGAAGAGAAAGAAGTCCCTGGGGGCATGTATGGGCTGTAGGGTGGCTGCGAAGCAGGTGTGCGTTCGTCGTCTTCCACGGTTTCCCGGCCATCTTTGAAGCATTTGTGCCACATTAAAACCATGGCAAGTGACATTGCATCCTCTTTGTATGCCTCTTGAATCATTTTAGGAGTTTCCGCACCATTCTTATTGAGTTTGACACAAAATTTGATGGCATAATATGCTGCTCCTTCAGACGCTCCATTTTCACTCTCACAACTTTTTGACAAGCACTCGAAACAGACACTCACTTTAACATGCTTCAACTTCAGCATCTCGCCGGCCACTGGCGCTTGTTCGGTCGCTTCCCTGACATCCCCCACTACCTAGCCATGGCGCGCAGACCCGTCTGAAAGCGCTCCACTACGCAGAAGAAAATCAGTCTTGAAACTTAATGATCACACCCTGTATGTGAAGATTTTTTTTCGGAGCAATTTATGTTATTAACCCTTTACTGCATAATATATTCGAAAAGTGGGAAAATTTTTTTCTCAAAGTAAATAATTTCATTGAGGCTTCAAATATAATTATAAGTGTATCGTTTTTTATCAACGTTTCCGGTTTTTGTTTGGGCGCAAATGGGTTAATTAATAAGCAGAAGTTTTAGATCTATAATCGTCTCGAAATCCTCTTCTAACCATTAATAACAAGCTTTTCAGAGGAGTTGTCTTCTTCTCTCTACTATCATTTGAAATCATTTCAATTCCTCTGCCATGTTTGTGCAGAAATATGTGCTTGATGTAAATAAAAAATATAATATGTAAATATATACAATAAATATTTGGCCTGTCCTTCAGATCTAGACAAGAAAAGAGTCTCTCATTCATTCTGGAAAAAGATTACATTAAGTCCCTAACAACAAAGCGAAAAACGGACAGAAGCATTGTTCAAACGCAAAAAACCTTCAAAAATTGATTCAAAAGGGAATGAAAAAATATATACCTAAATATTCAAACGATGGCATATGGACAGATCGTCATAGCAAAATCTATCTTCCAAATTTTTTGTCTTTTTTATTAAAAGGAATGGAAAGAGTGAATGACAAAATTCTCGAATTCGTATGTTGTGAATTTTTCCTCAAATATTATTGACTTGTCATTTTTCTGTTGCATAATAAATTCGCATCGAACTCTTGGTTCAATGTGCGTATGAGTGATGTACTTAAATGGTACCAGTTGGAAATAAGTTCATGAAATATACCTGAATCATGCCTCTTAAGGGTTTTTAGCATGCATGCCAACCTTCCATTCCTATTCATTTCTTTTTTTAAAGGCTTGTCATAGGAAATCATGCATAGACGAAAAATGTTTTATCAATGCTTGAGAACACATGAAACATGTGTTCCCACATGCATGATTAACAATGCTGTAACATGAAACATGTGTTCCCACGAATGGTTCAACAATGTTATTTTGTTTTTTAAAAATGAAATAAAATTAGAAAAAAAAATTTTATTTTTAATGTTTTGTTTTTTTTTTCTTTTTATTTTGCTTTTTTTCTTTATTTAAAAACTTTGTACTTTTCTAACTTTTTTTATTTTTTTCGTCTCGTCCGAGAATCGAACCACTAACCGCTCGGTTGATAAGTCGGTGTCTTTACCATTACACTGTATAGGCAAATTGAATTTTCTTGTCAAAACGCTAACTTGAGTTTTTGGTTGATCAAGTTTGCTTTGAAACGGGCGCATAGAATTTTCAAAGAAAAAAATTTTGTTTCAACTTTGAAATATTAAAAATAGATTTATATGGGAAAAATCGCTATAAAATTTAGTGAATAAAATATTTTTTGCAAGATTTTATATGTAAAAAAAATTTAATGTCAAAATAGAAAAATTGATCTAAAAGAAAAATCTTAGATATATTTAAAAAAAATTTTTGTTCAACAGAGCTAGGGTAGAATTAGGAAAAAACTCATGTTCGGCTGGCAAGACCTAATTTAAAAATAGCTGCTAATTAATAATGAAGTAAATAAAAAAACTAAGCTGTAGATGAATTAATAAAGATAATTTTTTCTGCAACAGAGCTAGGGCTACGAACACATGACAGGCTCACGTCGGCATGGAAGACCTAGCTTCATTTAATGCACTAGGCTGCAATTATAGTGACAGCTAAAGCTCAAAGCTGAAGCGTAAGCCACTGTCATGTTTTGCATTGTAATTTTGATTGCGAAAATACTACAAACACATGACAGCTTACGCTTCAGCATTAGCTTTAGCTTCACTATAATTGCAGCCCTAGGCTAGCTTCCCTTCGGCGGCACGGCGATCAGAATGTGAACATGAAATCCACGCATCATGCATGATTATCAACGCATGAATCATGAATGCTACGGGCATGCATGCTTCATTTTCCAACTGGGGTGTTTGACATCGAAACTCACGTTACGTATACGCCACGTGTTCATTCATTTAGCAAGTGGGCCTTCCAATAAAATACAAATGGGAATAAATTACAAAATTAAATTATATCAAACGAAACGTGTAAACGTTTTACTTAATTCTCTTCTGGGATTTAAATTGATGTAAGATATCATACATACACACTATTGGGATGATTATTTGCGTTGGGCAGAGCTTTCTTTTCATTTATCCAAAGCGTAAACATTTCATCGAGTTCAATCAACTAATCTCTGAGACCAAAGCAACTTTAAAATTCTCACGCATTTCGATTTGGAAGTAAATTGAACTTTCAAAAGGCGTTTTATTGTACTTGGAATATTTTTGAAATTCGCTTTGAAGTCTCTTTCGCATTTACACGCCGAAAACCTTGTATCGCCGTCACTTTAACTTTGACGTTTATTGCTGATCGAGTTGCCAGTACGGGCAGCAAAAATCTCTCTCATTTTCCCCTACTTTTCCAACCCTCAAAGTTCGAGCTGCGGCGACAAAAGTCTACAAATCTAAGCGCGGACTTAGTTTTTCTTCGTATTTTGTATTACGTAGAATTGATTTTACCTTCGCTATTTTCCATCTTCACCTTTGAGCAATATTGTATTAGAATTTGGCAATGGAAGACAAAAATAAGTTCATACATACAAGGTATGTGGGAACGGAAAAACAAATCGTGTTTTGAATAAATGTATCTATGAATAAATAGAAAAAAATTAAGGTGACGCATTTTGGCAAAGTATAAATTTTTTTTATTTGAACACACTTGAGCGTAAAAGATGTGGCTCGATTTAAGACCAACATCCTTTTGGTAATTATCATTTTTGTTGTAGCCTGTGAAGTCATGCGTCATATTTCGTTGGATAAGCTTTGGTAATGTGCATAGAAGTTATTTTATATTTTGATCTCATTATCATGCATGAAACTGTAGCATTTTCGATTAAGGGATATGTATATGTAGCCAAAGATGCGAATATTACTTATCAGACTAAAAGGGGGTGAGAAAATTGGATGCTATGAATCAAATTGAACGCTTTCCTTGGCAACTGGAAACAGAGTCAAAGTTTATTTTTGGATACAAGAGTCCTTTAATGATTTAAAAAAAAAAACAATTTTAAGTTGAAATTTCGGAGAAGGAAAGTACTCAGCCTATCAGCTATTGTGTGACAAACAAGGCTCTTCACGCAATTATGAAGTTGTGGAATAAACCCGCAAATCAACAAGAAGCAAGCTGAGTGAACAAAAATAATGAAAATTGATGATGCTAAAATAAATGGGGTTTGAAGTCTGAAAAATAAATTCGATCATAGAGAAAAATAATAGAAAAACCACAAAATGGTTTCTATTCGCAGAAAATACTGTCGATTTCCTCAAAACTGATTGCTGTTCAGACACCGTTTGTGACGATTAGGTACGGCACTCGACGATGGAAAATCTTCTGATTGTTTATTCTTCTGCCACCTGTCCAAATACGATTCAAATTGATGTTTTCGATTATTTTTCTATTGAAAAATATTTTATGAAAAACTCCCGAGAAAATAGAATTTCTTTTTATCACATTTGTGTGTACATATGTTTTCCACATGGTTCGATCGAATATTTTACTCTAAGTAATGATTTGATATGCGCTTGAAAGTTTTTGTGCAAATTTCTAATAGTATTATTTTCTCTTTAAAAAATGGTTTCTGCTTTTGGTGCTTTGGGTTCTTGACCAGAAAAAAGACACAAAAAGTTGTTTTTTACGAGGCACAAGCGAGTAAACACAGCAACTTTGAAAGTCATCCGGAAAAGGCAATCGACATGGTATTTTATTGACTTTTTGTTTTTGCAGAAGAAGTTTAAAAAGTTCCAATAGGAATAGAAATTCTACCCCAAGTCAAATAAAAACTTTGTCAAAAAAAAATAAATAAAAAATTGTAGCAATCATGAGCGGAGTTTTGGACATGGCTTAGCAAAAGTAATGTTTGATTCGGAAATACAAATTGAAAAGCATTGGGGACAATATTCAATATAATAAATAAAACCAGGACGACCAGTTTTGTGTCATGTTCACGTGTGTCAACGTGGTCTTTAAGCTTTTTTATCTACTTTCATTTTGTTTCCTCGAATCATTTGTGGCTAGTTTGTTAAGCGTCAGTTCCCAGGTGCTTTCGTCATCTTTGGATTAAAAGCTATAGGAGATTTTAATAAAACATTTCCTAATTTTCTCTTCTAAATTCGAAGGTTAAAAAAATTTCAAACTCTTATTCAATCTTTCATATTTTCTGGCATTGAATCCATTAAATTGGCATTAAACTGTCAAACCATCAAGCAAATAAAAGAAGAACTAAAAAAAAAACCAATTTTAAAGGGGGGAAAAATAATCGAAAGTGCTTCACTTGATGTCTTCATCGTACTCTCTTTCAGTTTCTAGATTGACGTTTACGGTCAAGGTGAATAGCCTTCGTGTCATGTCAAACAAATGAACAATGTGGCTAATTGAGTCCGAACAGTTTAAAGGCGTTGTTTTTTCTTCAATATAGCACTTGATGTGTCCATAATCTGCAATTCAATTTAGCGAAAATAAATTTTGCCGTCCTTCTGCAATTAGCCTTGAACACTGGAGTGTTTCTTTAAATTTTAGTGATTTAGCTAAAATCAATCTGCATCAATGCATTTATATCCTGAAAATGAGCTTTCTATCATTTAACACGTTTTCACATCTGAGTGCATTTAAAACTGCATTGAAACTTAACTTAACTTTTTGCCTCTCCTGCTCGTTAATTAAATGAATATTTTATGGAAATTGAAACTTTCGGTTTGCTTTGTTTGTTTCAATCTTGTTAAATATGAAAGAGTATTAAATCTTACCTCGACCTTTTGCTTATGCAAATACTAGAAGCGTTTTTATAAAAAAAAAAATGGTTACTTTTTCAAAACTGAGAATTGAAATTTTCAAGCGGGATGATATGAAATGATATTTAGCAATTTGGAATGTAGACTTTATTTCTGCTTTTCTTTGACTGAGTATGCAATCTTTTTTGGCGAAGAATTCATTTTAAAAACTCCTCAGTGAAGACACTTCCTCCTTATTCCCATATATGGGCATTTCCAAACGGACGCGACACTTAAATGAGCAATTTTAAGGCCCGAATTCAAGTACGCGGTAAATAGTACTTTTGCTCCTCAATACTTTCGTGCAGCTTATGCGGAATTTTATATTTTTCAAAGTTTCTATGCAGTCCCGAATGGTAATCAGCTATATACGGACGCGACAAAAAGTTTACTTTTTTGCCCATATGTGGTTATCTTTTTATTCATAATGCCACATCGGTATGTCTTCTTTATAGCTTAAGAATTTTTCGAGGGCGTGTCAATTTACTTCATCTGAGAAATTATTGAAAACTCCAAATTACTTGCTTTGTTGTTGAGCAAAGAATTGAAAAAGGATTTTCTTTTTATATGAAATTAAATTCTAAAAATTCTAGGAACACAGTAATTCCGTATGAAATAGAGAAAAGAGGAAAACCAAAATTCACTTGCAGAATTAGTGTTTATTCAATGTTCATTTTACGATTTACGCCCACAGCACATTTTTTCCATGGCTATAAATAGTAGCTCAAATAATACACAAAGCCATTTTTAAGCTCAACGGTCGTTTCCGAAAAATTAAAGACGTTAAAATTAATCTAATTTCTGTCAATTCCTCTTTCAAACTTTTCAATTCTCTTTCATTAATTGTCACCTCAAAAATATTTCGAAGGAAAATTCCTTCATATTAATGACCAAAATTATTTTCAAGGTACACGTTTCTTGATTTCTTGTATAAATCAATTACTTTCAACGTGAAACATAATTCGAACATTACTTTCACATCAACGAAGCCATAATAAAAGACTTAGCTTACAATTACACTAGGTTACACCATTTTTTTCCAGTTGATCTAAATGCACTTTTCTGATGGAGTTTGGCCTTCTACGAAAAGAAATACAGTCGAACTTCCTTATAATGAAGTCTCACGGGACCAGAAAATCACTTCATTATATAGAAATTTAATTTTACAGAAATTATTAACACGTACACTGAAAGTAGAACGAAAAAGCTGTGCGTTTGAAATTATTTCATAGTAGGGAGAACTTCATTGTATAGACGTTCACTATACGGAAGTTCGACTGTATTTGAAAAATTGTTTATCGAAGCGTTTATTTTATATTGATTTTTGAAATTTAAACTTTTGTTTCTGGCTATATTGCAGCTTTTTCGACCAGAACTCGACCATGCATCATCCGATTTGAATAAATTTTTCATTAAATTAAAGTATATTAAGGGGGTTGCCTCATTGTCAATTGGCTTTTCAATTATTTTTGCCATTTTCTTTGGATTTTCTTATATCTCGATACTTGAGAATATCGTGCTAAAAAGATTTTTGGAAATTCAAAATAGTATAGAAGATATACCCTCATTTGTCGAGAAAGGTCTGCGCTAAAACGAGTAATTTTTGCGTTGCTTCAAACTTTAAACGCATTTAACACGAAACCACTTTTTTTGAACTGGCTGTCACTATTTCCCCAGGTCAACTGGACCGATTTTAATGAAACAAAGTGGAATCAACGCACAATTGTCACCATTATGGCGTGAGCCTCAATCATAGTTTTAACAAATTTTTTAATATTTTTTTTTACACTGAACTACAAAAAAAAATATACCGAAAATCGATCGGTCATTATTCAATGGCGGCCATTTTGTCAACAAAAATCCTAAAATTATTTTGAAGGTTCACGTCATAATGACATCTATATTTATTATAACATTATATCATTTCGGACAACTTGGAGACCTGGAATTGTGGCAGCCAGCACTACACTTTTTTTTTTGAGCATCCACTTTGACGGCCGAGAACTTTTTGAGCCGCCTTCATATAAAAAAACAGAATTTTTCTTTATTAACTTTCATATATTCCTAACATAATAAAGAACAACTAAATTGAAAAAGCTCTTTTCGTTTTCTGTCAGAATTTTTTTTAAAAAAGGTCCAAAACCCAGAGTTCGAAGATATCTCTCAATCATTTCAAAGTATCACCCAATAACACTTATTTCAAGAGAAAAACAATATCACTCAATGGTTAAAAGAATTTTGTTTTTATCTTTCTTTTTTTGTTTTTTTTCAGAGAGAAACCTTTAATTTGTAAGAATAAAAGTTCTTCTCACTAAGTGAGGAATATCAATGCGAGAAAAGAAATAAATCTCACTGATCGGAAATTACAACAGAGAAAAATGAGTTTTATTTGAAAACAAATCGTATATCTCTCACCGGATGACCGAAATTATTTCTCGAATATAAGTCTGATTGCAAGGAGAGATATTTTTAAAAGCTAAAAATAAATCTGAGCGTGAAACCGAATCGTTTTTGTCATAAGTGTTGTTCTCTGAGAGAAACCATTGACGCATTGATGCTTAATATGAATAAAGTCGGAGGAAAATCATAATTTTCAAACGGTTGATGGTTATTTTCGAATTCTGCTAAGAACAGCCTCTCCAATGAGAAAACTCCCTTAACCCCTTCTCAAGGCTTTTTTGCTGCCCTTTAAGTACCTTTCTTTTTTCCTATAAAGAGTTCTCTCTATAACGAATTTTTTCCCGGGTCTTTTGAAATTCGTTGTAGAGAGTTTCAACCTGTAAAGAAGTCTCGGACATTTCATTGTCTGACTGCAGGAAGCCTTAATTGTTTTCAACATTTTATGTTTAACTCCAATAATAATTTCCGTGCATCAATCTTAGCAAGCTGACCAACTCTAGTGAAACCGGCTTGAAAGATATAAATGATGAAATATTATCTTTGATTGCTGAAATCAATTAAGTTCTAATTAATTTATATACAACCTACATAGGTATAGTAACGTGCAAACAAATAGCATAAGATAAAAATATTTTCTTGCGACCAATCAAAGAACAGCTTGAGCATATTTTCGTTGATCGAAGTGACTAAACCAAATAAAAATAGAAATAAATTGAACGCAATTACGAAGCAAAATGTCTCTTTCCATGTGAGAAAAATGTTTTTCTAACTAAAAGCATAAAAGATTGTTGCCACAGTTACATACATTGCGGTTTGAGGGCATTCCATCGTCCATTTTCAATTAAATTAATGGCATGCCAGGTGTGAGAGTGTTGTATACGGTCATTTACCCAAAACTGAACAATGACAATAGACGACGTGGAGTCGGAGGATTTTGTGATACCTAAAACGTGCAAGAAGAAAAATGTTCATTCTCCTTCTACTTTGCTCCAATGTCTTGCTTTTTATATCCTTGTCCTAATGAAGGTTTGTGTGAACAGGCTTTTAATTTGTTTATTTCATTGCAATATTAAAGCGTATTTTGTGTGTAGACACTTAATGTAGATTGTGAAAATTCACAAGAATTAAAACAATAGCACTTGCCGGCACCTTGAGGGCAAATTGCTGTTAATAGTATGTTATTTTGAATTTTTCGGGAGAATTGGGTTTGGTAACGTGAATTGCTTCAAATTTTCAGTGAAAGACAGAAATAAGCCAAATTCTTTAAAAAGTAAACAAAATGACAACGCTTAGACTGTCTGCATGAGTTCGAAACATTGGAAAAAAAAAATGTTAATCCTATTACGGTTAAGCAACAAGCGAATAACTGAAAGATTTTATCTAAAAGTGTATCGTAAATTAAAGAAATAAATCAAAATAAATACGATGACTAAAGAGATGCAGATAAACAAAGACAATTGTAATTAAAACATCGTTTTGTCATTGGGCACGATTCGCAACACAAGCACGAACATGCTCGATACATTCTCATTTTGACATTCGTGTATGAAATTATAACAAAATAAGGGTGAATCAGTGCAAATAGATAACCACAACAATCAACTGTAACATATTGAGACAAATATACGCAATTTATGAGTCATTAAAAATATATAGAGAAAAAAACTTTAAGCACTTTATGCATTTCCATGCGTGAGTTGTTGAGCTTGAGCTCAGAGTTCCCACCTTAAGTTTAGTCTCACGCTTTAACAGATTATGAAACTCAAATCTTAAAAGTAAAAATTTTTGGTCTTGAAAAAGTTTTTTTCTAATAAAAGATTTTCATTGGAGAGTAGTTTTTTTTCGTTGCATTAAAATACGCCTAAAGGTTGGTGTGATGCGGAAAATAATTTTGGGGAAACTGATTTACGGTACACAAAATTTAAGGTATATTCCACTTAATGGCGACATTGATGGATACAAATAAACAAACGAACCCTTATCAAACTTTTTTTTTTGTCTTGCTTTACTTACATGACACGTACACACTAATTTGTATTTGAGGTTAAGGCCTGGGTCGCAGAGTGTCCATTTCATCAGGCGATTTCCTTTGCCATTTACAGCTTTTGTTTGGATTGTCAAAATAGCACTTAAAGCAAAGGCGGTTCTCCTTCTGAGATTTTTGTTTCGGCATAAAGAAACTTTTATTTAGCCGAACCGTGCCGCATAAAGATTGCCACATATTGCCAGAGGACAATATTATCCTTTCGTTCTCGGAAAAGTAAAATCACAGCACAGGCCTGATAAGTATGAAGGAATTTCGATTGGCAGGAAGGAATCTAGAGATTCCGTGCAATTAGAATTCATTTGGGTTTCTTCCATTTGGGTAATCATGGAAAGTTTTTGTGAATAAAGTTTTACGCATTTAATTGTTGTTCGAGAAGTGGGTCATTAAAGTTTTGATTTAGGAATCGTCAAAGTAGTTATGTCTTTTGATAAAAAATGAAGTTTCATGTGGCTTAGATTTCTTGAGCGCTTTTTTAACTCATTTTTTTACATTGATTTGATTTTTGTATTACAAAAAAGTACTAAAAAGTACAAAAAGTGGCCTTGGAGGGCAGATTTTTGTGCAGTTTGTTGCCTTGATTAAACCATTTTTAGTGTTTCACTTTACTTATAATATGAATAACTTTATGGGTGCAATCGAGCGTGAGATTCAAGGGTGTGTTTCTTTAGCCAATAAATTAAAAGTTTTTGCACGCAATGGAAAGTGACCTGGTGCTGCGTGTCTGGATATTCAAATTATAGTGGGATTTATATGCACCAACCCGAACCTAAAAGGACGAGACCAAGTCCGTCCTATGCAGAAACCGCAGGACTCATCAAGGTGGGTCTAATACCGGAAAAGTTTCCGGAGGTTCAGCTAAGTGCTGAGGAGCAGAGGGAAATGGAGAAGGCGATCACCTCGGAACTGATTAAGATCCCAGCAGATGGCCCTCAAGTCCGCTTCCAAAATTGCTCCTACAAGCCAGGCTGGATCACGATGGGCTGCGCGGACCTGGAGACAAAGCAGTGGCTGTCAACGGTGGTGGATCGCATTCATCCGGAGGGCAAGAAGGTGAAGATGGTGGAGGGAGATGACATCCCAAAACCAACCATTGCCGTTGCCCATTTTCCGGGGAATATGTCCACTACGGAGACGCTAAAGCTTCTTCAGGCCCAAAATCGGATGCTACAAGTTCAAAACTGGAAAGTTTTGAGCAAGGTAGCAAACCCACAAGGCTGCACTTTAACCCTGGCCATCGATGACACCTCGGTCAAGCTATTGGCAGAACTGCAAGATCTCCCCTATTTCAACCTGGGGAGGGTGCAGTTTCGCATCAGGCGGGACAAAGGGGAGCCAGCGAAAGTCCGGGAAAAAGATCCAGCGAGGCTAGAGGAACCGAAGAAGGTCCCGGAAACCGCGAACGTCGAGGACAACAGACCGTCGACTAGCAAGCAGGCCCAAGAGAGGAGGGAGTCAACATCCAAGCCAGTAAATGGCTCGGAAACGACTAAAAAACCCTCAGCTAGAAGGGACCTGGATAGCAGCAGCAAGCCGGCGACACGTTTAGCCGTCAGAGCAGCTGTTACGAGCTGCAGGAAAAGCAGCTCGAGTCTAACTCCTAGCAGGCAGGCAGACATTGCCAACAGAAGGGAGAGGACAGTAAAGAAGAGTGGGGACGGAGGTCCGACCGCCACCACTAACAAAAAGTAATGGTGGAAGTTGTCCAAATCAACATCCACCGCGCAAAAGCAGCTTCTGCTGCACTAACTAGGACCAGCAATACCATTGGCCCTAATATAGCCCTCGTGCAGGAACCCTGGACCAGCACGAACAATAACATTCTAGGACTGTCTCAAGCAGGTAAATTGCTTTACTGCCAAAGCAGCAGTAGGCCTAGAACATGTATCGTATTTAATAATATATCGTTCTTCCCAATAGCAGATTTTGTCAAGCCAGATCTGTGTGCGGCGAAGATAAGCATAAACTCCAAAGATGTGATAATCGCATCGGCATATTTCCCGGGTGAGTCAGAGGATTGTCCACCGCTGCAAGCAGAACAGATAATTGAGTATGCAAGGAAAAACAACATGGAGCTGATCTTGGGGTGTGACGCAAATGCCCACCACACCATCTGGGGTAGCACCAACATCAATTCAAGGGGTGAGTCACTATTAAACAGTATATTATCCCTAGACTTAACAATTTGCAATGAGGGCAATCGCCCGACTTTTGTCACGAATGCAAGGGAAGAGGTCTTAGACCTCACTCTAACAACCTCATTTGCAAAAACTCTTGTCACTAACTGGCGAGTATCATCAGAGCCATCATGCTCGGACCATAGATACATACGGTTCAAGCTTGGTGATCAAATACCGACTGAAGTGACATTCAGACCGAAAAGACAGACTGACTGGAAAGGATACCTCTCCAGTGTCAGTCAGTTACTCAATTCATGTTCAAATGAATTACCTAATTCCATAGACGAATTGGATAAGGTCACATCTTATGTGACCGAGTCAATCAACAGCGCCTATGAAACAAACTGTCCACTCAAAACCAAATCCTTGAGGAGACAGACTCCATGGTGGAGCCGCAACCTGGAACATCAAAGGAAAGAAGTAAGGCGTCTGTTTAACAGAGCCAAGCGGAACAACGATTGGCAGACCTACTCTCAGGCTCTCACCAACTACAATAAAGAAATCAAGAAGGCAAAGAGGGAGTCCTTCAAACGATTCTGTGAGTCCATCTCAGATGCGCCGACCAGTTGTCGCATGCAAAAGATTCTCTCTACAGAAAAACAGACACCCATCGGCACTCTTGCTGATGAAAACGGTCATAAGACTAAATGTGAAAAGGGAAGCCTTACATTACTCACACGAACGCATTTTCCAGGAGCGTCGATTATAACAGATATGACCGAACCCAGACCTACTGCAGTACAAACGTACTGTCCAAGCAGAGAGGACTGGGAGCTCGCGAAATCAATCTGTTCACCTAACTCAGTGGATTGGGCACTGAGTACTTTTAAACCATACAAAGCTGCAGGAGATGACAAAATATTTCCTGCTCTACTGCAGAGAGGAGAGCATACAATGCAATCCTCTCTATCACGTATCTACCAAAGCAGTTTGGCATTCGGCTATATTCCGAAAAGATGGACGACAGTTAATGTTGTCTATATACCCAAACCAGGAAAAACAGATAAACAAAACCCCAAGGCCTTTAGACCAATAAGCTTAATGCCGTTTGCACTAAAAGGCCTGGAGAAAATAGTTGACAAGTATATCAGAGAAGAAGCCCTGAAAGCAAGACCTCTAAATAAGAATCAACACGCATACCAAAGAGGCAGATCCACAGAAACAGCTCTGTCAAACCTGGTACAGATGATTGAAGACTCCATTCAAGCGAAGGAAATATGCCTAGTGGCGTTCCTAGATATTGAGGGAGCATTCAATAACACCACATTCGAAGCTATAAGAATAGCTCTGGAACAAGCGCATGTACCCAAAGTCCTAGTAAGATGGATATCATCTATGCTAGAAAGCAGGATCATCAAATCCAGCTTAGGGAGTACAACCGTTACTGCGATCACAGCCAGAGGCTGTCCACAAGGGGGAGTACTCTCCCCCCTACTCTGGTCTATGGTCGTGGACGACCTACTTCGTTCACTACATGAACAGGGAGTACATATTGTAGCCTATGCCGACGACCTAGCAGTAATTGTGAGGGGTAAGGACGGATCGACAATATCTGAACTTATGCAATCGGCATTGAGGCACATCGAAAAATGGTGTCAAAATCAGGGTCTGTCAGTTAACCCAGACAAAACCAACATTATCCCTTTCACTTTGAAGAGGAAACACACACTAAAACAGCTATCGATTTTTGGTAAAAACGTTCAATACACAACCGAGGTAAGATACCTGGGAGTTATTCTAGACAGTAAATTGAGCTGGAATCTACATATCGAACATATAGTTAAGAGAGCAACAATTGCTATCTGGACGAGCAAAAAACTTTGTGGGAAGAAATGGGGTATAAGGCCAGTCTGGTTGTCCAAAATTTACTACCTAGTCATTCTTCCCCTTATAACGTACGGAGCTCTGGTATGGTGGACAAAAACCACCGAGAAGACCACTGTAAACAAACTGGGCAAAATACAAAGATTAGCCAGTGCGAGTATCACGGGTTGTATGAGGACCACCCCCACAGCAGCGTTGAACACGATGTTATACATGCTGCCCCTGGAGATGGAAATTCAGAAATCAGCCCTACTAGCTGCACATAGGATCTATCACTTGGGCCTAGCAAAGCCCAAACTTAATGAAAGAGGACATCTTTCGCTCATAGAGAAGAGGTTGAACACAGGAGCTTTCTCAATGCCCCTTGACAACATGCTTCCTAAATACTCTCTTAACAAAAGATATAAAATCACAATACCAGACAGAGGCAGTTGGGAGGAAGACAGAATCATCCCACCTGAAAATGCAATTGTATGGTATACGGATGGCTCTAAGACTGAAGCAGGAACTGGCGCCGGTATTCACACCACTGGATACGGGGAATGTATAGGACTTGGGAAAAGCGCAACGATATTCCAAGCAGAAATGCTTGCGATAAACTATTGCAGCAGGCATTTACTTGGCCTACATACAGAAAACAAACAAATCTTCATAATGTCAGACAGTCAGGCTGCACTGAAAGCTCTGAAGTCTCACAAAGTGAACTCTAAGCTAGTCTGGGAAACAGATAATGTTCTACAAGAGCTAGCATGCAGAAACCAAGTGACTATACACTGGATACCTGCACACAGTGGCTATGAGGGAAACGAAGAAGCAGATAGACTGGCTAAAGAAGGAGCTGAAATACACCCAATTGGACCTGAACCAATATTAGGTGTCAGCAAATCGTACTTCTCTCGTGCTGCAAAAACAGAATTCCTCAACAAAGCGAACCAAGAGTGGAACAGCATCACAGGACAGAAAAACACAAAACTGTTCTTTCCAAACTACTCGGAAAAGAAAACTGAGTACTTGCTCGAACTGAGTAGAGCAGAACTAAAGGCAATGACGGGAATGTTAAGTGGTCACTGCCAGCTCAACAAACACAAAAAGCGGATGGGTTTAACCAACAGCGAAATGTGTAGACTGTGTTTGGAGGAGGAAGAAACCCCCATACACATACTAGCAGAATGCCCAGCCATATGCGGACAAAGAAGATCCATATTGGGTAGGGAAATCATCCAGCAGACTGAATTGCAGGAAATTGACCTTAAAGGTGTAAACACCTTCATAAGGAACACCAGAGTGAACAAAATCCTCTAACATATTACCGGGTTTGGCACAATAGTCCAACAAGACGCAGTGCCACGGACAGGATATGTCCGTACCCTTCACCAATAATAATATGCACCAATGCATTATATTTTAGTTTTTGTTTTACATAAAGCGAGAGAGATATAGACCTTCGTCCAAACTCTTGAAGAAGCCCAAAAGTTTAACCTACAATTTCAAATTGATTCAGTCGAGTCTGAAAACAGCTTAAACCTTAGTAGTGTGAACACAGGGACTGAGGGCTAATAGAAAAGATTTAGCGGATTTTATCAACTTATCAGTATACCAAACAGCAATGAAATTCTTTAGTTGTTCGCGAGTTATTAGTACATATTTTACTCAGTACACATTTAACTCATTTGTGGGCATGACAACGGGCGGATATCTCCCATTTCCAATTAGTATCATCCTCGAGGCCCGACATACTTGTGTGCATTTTGAGGTGATTGGTCCACCCGTTTCGCATATTAATTATTTCAAATAAAACGGAGCTAAATACTCAAGTTGTTCATAAGAAACTTTTGCGGCGAATGGGTTAAAAAGTTGTTACAAATCTTCAAAAAAAGATGGTATCAATTACTCATTTTATAATTTTAAAAATCTGTGGTCACACAATCTCCAAATTCTGAGGCACTCACTTTAAACCATGTTGGAGTGCGTAACAAGATTCCTCAAGTACCATTGAACATGGGACGTATGAGGAACGCGTAATGAGAACAAAATCGCAGTAAGCATACGACAGTATGCTTGAGAAAAGTTTCAACTGCCAGTGTGGTTACTTAGTTGGTTTTGTTTTCAAGACTTCACTTTCAAATTTTTGGCATTTTGGTAAAACTCGTTTGGAAAATCCACGAATTGAAAGAGTTTGAAGCTTATTTCAAATTTGAAAGTAATTTCGTTTAGTTGCACAATAATAAACATGAAACTTGTTCGTAAAAACTTTCATTACAAACTATTTAAAAAAAAAAAACAAACATTTCGAGAATATAAAATTCGAATATATTTTTGCGTTGAAATTTTCTTTGCTTTTATTTCCATATTTTAACGACATAACGAAATGATTTTTCTTGCTTGTGAATCAGAAGTGAAAACGCGAAACGACGAAAGGCGATATTTTCGTTCATTTCTTTTCGCGACATGAATTTGTTTTTCTCACTTTTATGTTGTTTTTTGCAAGGATTTAAGGACATATAAAAGCAAACATTCATTTTTATGCATTGGAATTCCCAATGTTTACAACGAAGTCCGCACTTAATTGAACTGTTTGTGCTAAGATAAGAAAACTTGTCCAACATCGAATCACAAAACCATTCTTTCAATTAAGAATATTTCTCTTAGTTTATATATACATATGTACATACATATAAGTATTTTGCAACATGAAATGCAAAGGGGTATTTAAAAAAAAGTTAAATTGATCAAAGGACTTGTCGGTTCTCTTATATATTTATTATATTACATTTACATTTAAACATCTTTTTTCTGAGCGTATTGCTTGCCAATTTATTGCTAATCGAAAAGAAAAATGATGACAACAATTGACAGCAGAAATTTTCACAAATCATTCACAAATAAAAACGAAATGGGAAGGATGAAGCTTCACCCGACTCCGTTTATCACAGCGAGAAAGCCTTTTATGTGGACTTGGTGTAGGATTATAATATTTGCGTTTCGTTCTGTGTGGTTAAAACAAGTGGTTGTTTATAAACAAGAAATTAACTGGTCAGAAAGAACTTTGTCTTATAGAAACATCGCTACATATAGCGGTGAAAGACATAGCGAATTGAGTGAAAAACTGTTCCCTCGAATGCGAGAGAGTTGAAATGCTCTTAGCATTGTCCTGCAACAGAGTTTGCAACACTCTAACGGCAACATTTATTGAAAGATTTCAACAAAAATGTTTCAGTCCATTTTGGTTGGCAATCGAAGAAGGATATGCGGGGTTTATTTGACTATTTGATTGCTACGACGTTACATATCATAATTTTGTTTTATTCAATAACCTTCCAAGTCTATCTACAAAGTCTAGAATTTTTTGAAGTTACTCCCCAGCTAGCATAAGGATGACAGTTTTATGAGAAGATTCATATACGAGGTGCACGAAAAAAGAAGACTCGAAAAAGACTCTTAAATATTTTAAAAGCGATTCTTATTGAAAGAACAAGAGTATTTCACTCAATATAAAACTCGAAATTGAATTGAATGGAAATTGACTTTAGAGTTAAAAACGAAAAAAAAAATCCGTGACTGTCGATTTGGCAACCACTGTGTCGACACGTGAGCACAGGAATAGAAAACGATAGTTCCGAGATTCAAATCCCATACAAGGGGAATCAAAGGCGAAAAAAATAACATTATTCAATTTTTATACACAATATAAACATAAAAGCCTAAAAACGTTTATGGATTTTTCTCGGAAAAGGCTCGAAAACGATATCAACTCTGAGTCGAAGTTGACTCGAAAATGATTGCAAGTAAGAGTCAACTAAGACTCAAAAATTATCACAAATATGAGTCAAAAGAGATTCAAATATGATAACGAATATGGGCAACTCCACAGAGATCGCGTACAAATTTTGACTTCAAAATTTTGCATAAGGGGCCACCGATATAGCCGCTGTCGATCCAGCCCTGTTTTGAGCGACCACATTTTTAACGTATAAAAGCTCCCACCCCATTTATTTTACATAATGAGCAGGACATACCCTCATTTGATGAAACACCTATCTATCAATTCCTTTCTTTTGGGGTTTTACAAAAAAATTCACAAAGTAAGTATTCCCGTCACACAAAGACTTCCGGGCATAAAAATCTTTTATGCAATTCGACATCATAATAGGCCTATTATGATGTCGATTTTAAAATCATAATGAAACATAATATGACACTAGATTTGAGAAAGTATAAACAAAAATTTTAAAACAAACAAAAAGCATGGCATACTACATGGTTTTTTAAGAATGAATTTCAAGGCGTGCAATAATAAATTTCAAAACGCACGTATTTCAAAAAATACAAGGCAAAAATAAGCAGAGCATACTACGAAGTTGTATAATATAGAATTTCAAATTATGAATCTGTCAAATCAAAATAAAAAATTTCTTCACAATAACAAACAAACAAAAAACACGCTTTCTTAAATTTACGTTAAAATCCAATTTGAAATCTTATTGCATAAAATATTGTTCGGCACTCGTGTCGAAACTCAGCTTTTTTCGCACTCGTGGTATTGTAAAACTCGGCTGCGCCTCGTTTTACAACATTTACCACTCGTGCAAAAAAAAAGCTTCATTTCGACACTTGTATCGAAAATATCTATTATATCCTTCAGTATATTGATTTCATAAATTCAACTCAAATATTTAGTAAAAATGTTTTTTTTTTTACTACTTCATCTATGACAGTTCGAGTAAAAAAATTTTATCGTAACATACCAGCAGGCGTAAAATAATTTTCAAAATTAATCAACACATATTTCTGGGGTTTTCTAAAGCAAAACGCAACGACTAACATTTTTAACATCATTCATAAAAAATCTGTCGAAACACTTACAATAAGCGAGAGGAGCTTTCACAATATCTACATCCCTCTAAAAACAGCTAGAAATATTTGTAATATATCAACGCTTTCTAACCAGCATTCTGGGGATATCCCTGGGACTTTTTTCGAATTTATATAATACATTATATAGAACTCGTGGCTATCTTTATATACCGCAAAAACTCGATTTTGTGTTTTGAGAACTTCAGATTTTCTTTACCCAATATTAAGAAAAGTGTAATATGCCAACGAATGGAATTGCTGATATGAGTTTAAAGAGACTTGAAAATGGGAACAAATACGACTCACCCAGAAGAATCGCGGCTAGGGTTCCATTTTCTCCCGACAAAATCATCATTTCTGATCAGAAAACGAGTGATTTTTCTTTTATTTTAATCAGAAAGGCGACTCGAAAAAGACTCGCTTTTGATAACAAATTTCAAAAAATTCTAGCTGGGTCAAAGCAATTTTTGCATGACAAATTTTCTTTGAAATTCCAAGTCAAGTTTTTGGAGGAGTTATTTCTGATAAATGAAGGAACTTAAAGAAGTTTGCATGATTCTTATAAATATTAAGTGAAAAAAAAATGTGTTCGATTTTTGATGATCGGAATTTTCCAAAACAATTTTTGGGTTCAATAATAATTTTTTCTTAGGTTAGCAATTTGTTTTTAATCTATTGAGTCCTAAGACGCTTGCGACGAAAATATTTAACGTAGTGACAATTGAGATTTTATACGAATTATTTTAATATGGCGAAGAATATTTGGGAAAGTCAAATACCGTAGCTCTTCTTCTTAATCTGAAGAGCGTTGACACTCAAACGTTCAAACCATGAATTTCTTAAAAAATCAATTTTAAAGTACAAGTCAAAGGTTATTAGGCTTCTTTCCATTAAGGTCATACTGTCTTGCTTTCATATATTTGTCTTACTTAACAGTCTATCTCTTGATCAAACAAAATTTTCTTGTTGAAACAGAGGAAAGTTAAACTAATTCACTCGCTTTAGTTTCATATTTCTTAAGTAGTTTTAGTAAAAAAAAAAAAAACCAACGACTTTTTCGAGTGGATTTCGTCGTATTCAAGACGAAACTGGATTTCTTTTTTTTTTTGCCATCATATAAAAATAATTTATCTCAACCTACAAGCCTTCAGACATTAAAAGTTTCATTAATCGCACCACCATATGTTTATAAGGCATATTTAGAATCTTTAGGGACAAATTTTTTTGTTTCCAAAATGTGGTCATGCCTTATGGAAAATCAACAAAATATTTCCATCGATAAGACATCAAAGTGCAAAATAGAATCGCATTTTAAATTTATCTCTGCCTCTGTTTTCGTCGAACTCAAATTAATTGAATTTCTCACCATTTTAAAGCATCCAAAGCATTAGAGAATCCCTAATTTAGGGCCAGACGGAACCCTTTGCGAGTAAGCTCTTTCCATTTAGTCGTAAGAAACGCATTTTTAATTGTAATAAAATCGCCGCAGGATTTCCATCAATTTGGCAAACACTCCTTACACAATACAATATTAAATTGTTATTTACAATCGAAACTCTAGTTTTCAATTTAAGGTGTCCATCTCCCAAGTGGTTGCAGCTGTCACTCTGGCTTGTTTGGTTAAGTTTCATGGAACAATTTTAGTGGTTCAGAAGTAAAACAATGTAAGCCACTGAAAATGAAACAATTCTATTTTTCGATTTGTGAAACCTCGTTTTCTAGCGAATATATATATGTATATATGTATGTATATATGTCTGCATATATATATGTATATATACCGGAAGCGATTCGGCAGCGTAACTTAATACTTATTACGTGACTGGAATGAAATTTTTCACAAGAAGACGTAACAGTCTAAGTACATTGTATCAAATGGTGTTCTGCGCCACCATAGGCAAAGAACAAGAACTTATGATATTGAAAGAGGATTCTTTCTCATTGTTGCCGTTATGCAACGAAGTTTTTTTTCTTTCTGTTAGTTACACATTGAGATGTGAACGTATTTAATTTAATTTATAATGCAGCACTTTTAGTTTAACATCAATTAAGATTTTCATATATTTTATGGAGCTAAATTAACTCGTTTAAAATGAGAAGACGCAAATAAGTCTTATTTTAGTAAACAATTATGATCCCATTTCTTATAAGGAATCATATAAAATTACATATTTTAGATAGAGAAAAGGATTTTCTTCTTGATGGGCTCGTTTTATTTTAAGATTTTAACGAGAAACTTAACGTCAAACGCCTACACAGAACTCAATGACGTAGGGAAAAAGTACACAGTTTTCATAATGACGTTGGTTTAATTCATGAAGAAGCACGAAAATTCAAAAAACATTGGCAATTTACGCCGTCAAATCGAGAGGGGATTTTCGTGTGAAGCTTATTTATTTGAAATTTTTGGTCAAGGATATTTTTGGAAACGCATCTCATAAAAGGAAAACCGGTCCATAGTCTAGACAAGATTCTGCAAAGTCCAGCGATGAGGTTTTTTTTCACATGATGAGAAACTAAGAAAAAGTTCCTGAAGCTTTGACACATAAACTCAAATAGAGAGCTTAGAAGGCTTCGAATAACCACAAAATGCCTAATGTTATTCTCGTCATTCACATTTGCCACGCTATGAAAACGTCTGAGTTCGTTTGAAGAATTTTTAAGATCTTCAAAGTTCTGATTTGTGAAATTGTGGCATTTATCGGCTAATGTATTTCCTTTGCGGTTTTTTTTTAAGTAAGTACTTACTTAGATGAAAGAAATTTGAGGTAGCACAAAGCTGAAGGGATGACAAAAGAGTTCCATTATGTTTGTATAATAATGTTTCTTTTCATTTACGTGCAAATATTTCTGAGACAAATTTCGACAAACTCAGAGAACAAAAGTAAAATAAAAATTAATTAATTGTTTGACTCATTGCACTTAAAGTTGGATTCGCAGAAAGTTGCGGATAATCTGAACTTTTTTCGGAAAAAAATGGCGGATTCAAAATGGCTGATTTTTTTTCAAAAATGCTTGGATTTAGCTGAAACTGAGCTTAACGGGGTTTCGGAGGTCGCCGAGTTCAAATCTGAACTTTTTCGGGAAAAAAATGGCGTATCCAAAATGGCTGATTTTTTTCAAAAATGCTTGGATTTTGCTGAACTGGGCATAACGGGGTTTTGGAGGTCGCCGAGTTCGAATCTGAACTTTTTTCGGGAAAAAAAATGGCGGATCCAAAATGGCTGATTTTTTTTCAAAAATGCTTGGATTTCGGTGAAACTGGGCATAACGGGGTTTTGGAGGTCGCCGAGATCGAATCTGAACTTTTTTCGGGAAAAAATGGCGGATCCAATATGGGTGACTTTTTTTCAAAAATGCTTGGATTTAGCTGAAACTGAGCTTAACGGGGTTTCGGAGGTCGCCGAGTTCAAATCTGAACTTTTTTCGGAAAAAAAATGGCGGATCCAATATGGCTGATCTTTTTTTCAAAAATGCTTGGAATTTGCTAAAACTTGGCATTATGGGGTCGCCGAGTTGCAGCTGATTTTTCAATAATCGTTTTTAGAAATACATAGAGCGTCAAATGAGACCAAAATTAATGCGAACATTTGGACATTGTTTTATAGGCCTATTTATATAAAAAATGTTAGAAATTTTCATCAAATTTTAGTGTTAACAGCCCTGTATTTCGTTATGTAAAAATCAAAAATTATTGATATGCCATTTTTTAGGTTCCTTTATGTTAAGTACTTGAGTGCCTTTTATTACAAAAACGTAAATAAAACCAAAAGAAATATCTTATAGCTTTTTACTTATCAAGTTGCACTTAATCCGTAAAAAAACGTTAAATTTTCATACATATTTCGAATTTGAACATCTGTCACATTTGTCGGAGTTGAGCTATGGATTTTCGAAATATCAATTTATTTGCTCCCTGAAATAATCTTTTAAACAGTATTAACATGAAAGTAAGACTACGACATTTTAAAAACTTCTAATATTTTTCAATTCTTTTGTTGCTGCTTATGCTTATGTCTGAAAATTGAACTGTCGCAGTAAAAGCAAAATCAAATAAACGAACACTGATAGATTTGAAGCACTTCAAAGCCGACTGCTTCGACTATTTTTCGTGTGACTGAACTGAGACTTTATGGCAAATTCGAAGTTCTATGCAGCAGTCTGATTTTCATTTCTTTAACATTACTTATCGCAGTTTAGCTTGGACAAGCCTTGTGGTATTTTTTGATTTTCATCTTGGCGTTTTGAAAAATTCTACTTTCGTTGTTTCCGTCGCCTGCTAAGTAGCAGAAAAAAATAACACAATTTTCAAAATTAGTTTTTTACTACCATTTAGGCCATATGAAAAAAAATAAGGGCATTCAGTGTTCGTTTTTGGATTTTGCTTTTACTGCGACAGTTACAATTTTCAGAAGCATAAGCATAAGCAGTCGTTCGTTTTCGGCTTATGAAAAATTTTAAATCGACAGTTAAGCAATAATTTTATGACTTTTGCTACTTTGACTGAAGTTATTCAATCACTGAGACTACGACATTTTAAAATTGTATTTTGGTCAAAAAACAAAATTCTGAGGAAACATTTGCACGACCTGCAGAAGTTGAAGTGCTTTGATAAGAAATTTTTGTTTCTTTTGCATTAAATTCTTATGACTTGGATTTTGATTCTCTTACCCGTTCACTTTGAATTTATGTTAACTTCTGTGGTTTTTTATTATGCGTGCAAAAAATTACTTTGTCGTTAATGGACTATGAAGAGCTGAAAGCCTTTTTTTTTTTTGTTGAAACTTTAGGTAAAACTTATTTTTGGATTGCTCTTTACGCTCGTTAAAATTTTGTATGAAGTATCTACAAAGATACTGGGTGGTGGGTGTCAACTTTGGTTTTTAATTTCAAACCCTTAAGATATTCGAAGCTTCCAACTATAAGCGTTCGTGGTTTACCGTTTATTTTTATACTTAATGCTTTCACGATAACCATTTAAGTTATTCTGAGCTCAGAACGTGGGGAGCTAAATTTATCATAATGTCAGACATAATCAAAAGAAAATATTGAAATTGGTTTCTTGCTTGCGTTTCGTTAGAGCTTCTGTCTGCTTTCGCAGAACTTATTTCATACTACTGATGAAAAATGAACTACTTTATGGATACGGTGTACAAATCATTTTCTTTTTGAAGTGTAAATCGATAGCTTGAAAGCTTCATGGAGTAACTTAGAATTGAAATAGAAATAGAAATTTTGTTAAATTTATCTGAATAACTTGTTATCAAATTTATTTTGCACTGTGTTGATCTTTGAAAAATAATATCTGGTCAAACATACATTGAGTCTTAGAAATATATATTAAAAGGGAACTAAAAAAATATAATATTGAGTGTGTGATTAATATTATTTGATTCTGTCCTAGTCTGTTTTTAATAAAAAAAAAAACCTTGTAACTTTAATACAAATAGGACTTGTGTTTTATTAAGGAGTTACGGAATCCAATTGAAAGGATTCACAGGAAACTGAATCACATTGAAAGGATTCAGTTTCAGGGACAAATTTAAAAAGGATCAATTATAAGAAAAGCCGTACTTCAACATTTTTCTCCCAAATATTACCGGCATGCAATAACGAGTCAATTATATTGCTACTTTTTACCAATAAATATAACAAAGTAAGGGTGTTATAGTCCGGCGAGCCTGACAATAGAATACCCGACACAGACACACATGTGCAAGTAATTTTTAATATCAAGATGTGTTTAAGGCCACAGTGAGCCCCATATACCGACTCTTGTTAAACTATATGAAAATCGCCCCTTTGCCACGCCCAATTTTTCAGTTTTTTTTTTGAAATCCAATCGGAGGTTTAAATATACGCTCGAATTATAAGTTTCATTTCATAAGAAATATTTCAAAAAATCCCGATTTAAGAGCAGGATTTGTTATTTTTTTAACAGACCCTAGTACTGGAGGTAAACTTAATAATGGACCGATCAAGAAAAGTTTTGGGGAGGACGTTTATAGCTACAAAAGAAGCATACGTGGCAGCTTTCGTTCAAGTCCTATTTGAATAACGGTTGTAGGAGACAATTTTCTAATAACGCCCTTCTGCCACGCCCACTTTAACTTTTCGAAAATAACTTTAATTGCCCTTAAATATGTTCAAGCGTCAAATTTCATGAAAATATTTTGAAAAACTTCGATTTTAGAGCAGTTTTTGTGATTTTTGTAACAGATCCTAGTACTGGAGGTACCACTAAAAATGGTCCGACCAGGTCCATTCTCGAACTTGTTCTTACTCATGTCCCCGTTAGCACGCATACTACGTTTCTTCAGGATAGCTCAACTCCTTCGATGAGATAACCGTATACAGACAGACGGACATGTCTAGATCGAATCTCCTGGTGACGCCGATCATTTCTATATATACTTTGTATAATCTATTTCGACTGTTTCTGGTTGTTACACCCAACCACACAAACGCAATATACCCTCGACACAGAAAGTGTCGGGTATAAAAACTACTTTTTCGATAAAGCCGATAGCCCTGGCATCTAGTGCTTCAAGGACTTGATTATAATGTAAGGTTGTGATTGATTATAATAATTAAATAGTATCTAATAATTTTTCGATAGCAATCTCAAACGGTCTTAGTAACGCCATGCAAGTGCACCATGGTCTTTTGTCATGTCTACCTCTGCCTTGTGTAGATTAAAACGAATAAATTCTTTACAATTATGTAAGAATTTGAAAATATTTGTTTATTTACGTTTGTTATAACGTTTAAAATGGATTGTATTTAAGTCTTCCTTTGAGATGAATCAATCATTGTCTGTGATAAAACCAGGCTTTATAAGATCATCTTAAAACTGAAGCTCTTTTTAGAAACTCCTTTCGATATGGTTTTTAGTACATGCTGGAGAAATACTTTCGATATCTTTTGAAGAAGGGTCGTGTGGGTCCCGATTTACTCCTCGGAATTTGGCTAAAATCGGTCGAAACAAAAAACAGCTGGCTCATACTTATCTAAAATGTGTACCTTGGACCAGTCCAGGTAACATTTGAAAGCATATGTCCGAGGTACACATTCCGTTTGGTTTACAAAATAATCATATTTTGGAAACAAAACAAAAGAAGAACTCATGCTGCGTTTTAAAAATAAGTAAAAGTATCTTATCTGTATTGCGCGACACTCCAAATTAAACTTCCCAGAAGTCAAATACATCCAGCAGGACGAAAACATTAGTGATTTCACTGGGTCATACAGGCGACATAGTCATGCATGCCACATTGGGGTACATGTCATCATAGAAGAGTGTTTTTCATGTGCTTGAAACTCATTGGCTACTGAAATTCAAATAAGATTTTACTGTCCTTAGGAAAATGTCCTGCTAGGCTTCACTAGTGACTTTTTCCAATCCCACGAAGACAAAGTCACCCAGGAAGCCTCTGTCAGTTCATGTACATATCTCAAAATGTCCTACGAATGGTTATGCATACCGGCTCCAAAGTCACCCTGATGTCGTTGATTCTGTCAGGGTGACTTTTCCTGCTGGTTTAAGTCAACCAACAGCGCGAAAGGAAAATTCCATAGAAGAACGTATGCGTACCTATATGTGTAGTACTTGAGCGGGAATCTACAATTGGGCCAAAGTACAATGGGTCTAAGGTACACACCTCTCACCTACATATGAGCAGAAGTTAAATCAAATGAAGGAATTAAATAGAATTTCACATACGCATGAAATTGAAAAATAAAATATATATATGTAGGTATATACATAAAAACCAAAATTAAAGAATGATCGGCGATACTTTAAGATCTTTAAGTATTCAAGTTATGGAAAATACGCAAAATGAGAGCAAGTATATGTCACTTGACATTCACTTGGTGTAAAAGCAAAAATAATCCAACTACTTGTGAGATGATTGCCACAATGCATTCAATCAAAAACGTGACACGACTGTAAACATAAACACTTGGCGATGCCAAAAAAGTTGGTTCGATACTGATATTTCCATAAAGGATACATTCAAGGTTTTCCCACAAATTCAATCAGATGCTCTTCACTTGAAGTCTCTGATGGATGACGATTTTTACAGTGATTTACTTGCTGATTTAAGGAACTTGGTAAAGTGGTTGAGTACTTACCAAAATCAGTTTTATGGTTTCTTCAAGTGTTAGCAGTTAAATCGGTGACGCAAAGACTTTACAAGGACTTATGTTTATGGAACTGTTTGATGAAGCAGTTATGAAGTTTGCATGATTAAAAATGTTTTGATTCTCGAAAAACGATAAGCAATCAATAGAAAATATAACCATCAGGCATCTCGGGCTCATTTATTTTCTGTGAACTCAAATGATTCCAGTTTTTAGTTTCTCTACGAATTTTGACGCAAAAAATAAGGCAGAGTTGTTAACGGAGCCGAATATTCCATTAACCACAGTGGCCCAACAATTCTCTCGCCTGTGTTACCATCTGTCCATACTCCTTTCGGCAAATAAATATCTCTTTTATAAGTTTTCTCGATTAGAATTGGCGCACACAGCACATAGTCCCCAAGGAGATATTCTATAATAAATTATAAAGGAGAAAAGTTAAGAGAAAATCACATTTAGCAAAGAACTTACCATCATAAATTCCTAGAGCCACAGTATCTTTAGGATCAATCCACCAAATCGGTACATTAACTGGTTCACCAGTTTCAACTGCAAGTTTGAAGCGCTTCATGATGTAAGGTGCGTATTCGCTGTGAAGTGAAGCAAACCTTTTGAACACTCTAACGGTTTCGTCGTCGTAATTCCACGGTGCATAGGAAATTTGAAGCGTTGGCATAAACACGTTTGCTTGAAGCCAACGTATTAGAAGTTCCTTATTTGGTGGGCCATAATATCCATTGCCACCAACCATATCCGGCAGAACGAAGGGATACCCATTAAGATTCATTTGAAGAAGGGTCGGTATCAACGTGATCAAACCATTATCCCAGCCCCATTCCGTGTCTTTGTCGATCATGCGTACAAAAATTGGTAAATCCTGAGTACCTTGGCCGGTCCGAACTTCAGTCATTGGCCCGAATTCACTTGCAGCACGTACGTAATCTTTTACGATTTGGTGTGGTGATAGCTCCGGTTCACCCTGAAGGACAGGGTCATCTGGAATCCAGCTGGTTTCCCCTGCATCGAATTTGAAACTGTCGATGCCGCTTTCCTTTTGCAAATTTCTCAATCGCCCAGTGAACCAAGAACGAACTTCCGACTTAGTAAAATCCAAATATGCGGCATCATTCTCAACACTATTCCACCACTTTGTATTTGATTGCCCATTTTGATCTACCACTAGGTACCTGTTAAAATATATAAATGCTATTTGTTAGTTCTATAAACATTTCCAAGGCTGTATATTCTACCCATTGTTTTTTGCTTCATTGTAAATATCAATACAACCCCTATTAATGAATGGATGCACCCACAGTGTAACACGGAAGCCTTTCTCTTTGAGATCATCTGTTAATTTCTTTATATCTGGGAATTTTTGCTTCCGGAAAGTCAATGCCCCATAGCACGTTTCCCATTCGTCATCAATGCAAATTTGACTGTTCTTAAATCCATTCTCCAAAATCTTTGCCACAAACCGACGAATGACAGTTTCATCAATATTTTTCTTATAAAGTGCCCAAGTCGACCAGATCGGGTGCTGGACCATGCGCTCATCAGGGTGTCCAGTAGGTTTTCCAAGGAGATTCTGCACAACATACATATGAGTCGATCGTGGATCAACACCGAAGCCAATGTGGTACGTAAACTGGATATGATCTACCCGCCGATTGTAAGGAAGGCCACTGTGTGCACTCAAGCAGAATTGGTTCTCGTATCCATTTGTATTCTGATCTATGAAGAGCGGTGTATTTTCCTCTACATATATAAAAAATCCATCCGAATTCAACCAATATCTTTCTGACACACCGGCGTGTTCATCTTCCTTAGTTAGGTAGGAGTAATTGCTAAAAGTTAGCTTTTCTATTGGCCAATATTGGTAAAGAGCTTCTGGACCAGCAAACCAATGCAAACGACCGATTCCCAGATCAAAGCAGTCCCTTGGCTGTGAGTCGCCATCGATATTGGTTCTTGAAATCTTGATATGTGTCATGTTTGCTGAGGAATAAATAACTTTGTATTCGATCTTGCTGCTGTCAGGCACAAACGATCTCTCGAAATCGCTTCCTTCATTCAAAGCAGCCCTCCGAAGCATCTCACCACCTTAATGGCGAATAATTGTTTTAAAGAGATAATCATATATTATGAAAAAATATTTCCCACCTTCAAATGCCAATTTTGTTGGATGTGGGGTTTTTATATCAAAAAAGCTATCTGTGGGTGGCAGTTTTGTTCCTACACCTTCATTTTGTTGAGTACATTTCGCCGCCACTAACACTAAGGTCAAAGCACAATACCATATTTTGGACTTTACATCCATTTTGTCCCCCCTTTTATTATTATTTTTTTTTTTTTTTTGATTAGCTCATCCGTTGACTTCAGTTTCTGCCGAAAGTTTTCAAGAAATGCCTTATTATAGCTATTAGAAAGACCTTTTCTAAGACTGTTCAAAGGAACATATAAAATTTTGTCCCGATAAGAATTGATAGAACTGGAAGAATGATTATCGTTACGATACGATCCAAATTGATGGTAATAAATAATATGAGCAGTGGTTAAATACCCAAGCAACTAGTAAAATTACCTTACATCGGAATGGTTTTTAGAATGATTTTTGAGTTTTCTAAGTCTTATTAAGTTCTCTGAAGTTCTGATTACGTAGACATTCCATTCTCGATCCTAGGTTCCACGTCTATCTTCACTTGAACATCTAGTATTCCACCAAGATTTGCCTTTTCCACATCGCTTTTTCAACTAACCAGTAGTTATAAGCCAAATAAAATATGAAGCAGTTATTGATTGTTATCGTTATGTCAAGTAAAACAGTAGTCAAAGCCTCATAAAATTATTTTAAAGAAGTATTTGATTAACTCACTCTTGAAAATTTTAATTAAAAGCGTAAAAAATACCAATGTTGATAAACAAAGAAGTGCTACAAATTGCCTTCATAAAAGACTCAATAACTTTAATCTATACTGGAGCTACACTCAAAGGTTAATTTGATAAAATTTTGTCAAATTCATGACTTACCTTATCACAATTTAAATGCATTCCAATCTTCATGTAGATTAACAACACGAATTTGAAGATTACTTGTCCGAATTTCTGATTAGAAGGACCTTTTTTGGTATTTGAGATTTATGACTTTTATTAATAGAATGCTTGGTTCTAAAAACCTTTCATCTTTAAGTGCTTAAATCCATTAATAGGTTTCGCGTTCACGCAGAAAATATGGCACAATGTCTAATGGAACTCCATAGTTCATTAACCACGTCGGGCCAATAATTTTATCGCCTTTGTTACCATCTGTCCACACTCCTTTCGGCAAATAAATGTCTCTTTTATAAGTTTTCTCGATTAGAATTGGCGCACACAGCACATAGTCCCCAAGGAGATATTCTATAACAAAATATAATGGAGAAGAGTTAAGAGAAATTCACATTTAGCCAAAACCTTACCATCATAAATTCCTAGGGCCACAGTATCTTTAGGATCAATCCACCAGATCGGTACATTAACTGGCTCACCAGTTTCAACTGCAAGTTTGAAGCGCTTCATGATGTAAGGTGCGTATTCGCTGTGAAGTGAAGCAAACTTTTTGAACACTCTAACGGTTTCGTCGTCGTAATTCCACGGTGCATAGGAAATTTGAAGCGTTGGCATAAACACGTTTGCTTGAATCCAACGAATTAATAACTCTTTATTGGGCTCTCCACCATATCCATTGCCACCGATCATATCAGGTAGAACGAAAGGATAGCCATTTAGATTCATTTGAAATAATGTTGTTATCAATGTCATCAGGCCATTATTCCAGCCCCAGTCCGAGTCCTTGTCGATCATGCGAACAAACACTGGCAACTCTTGGGTACCTTGCCCCGTACGCACTTCGGTCAGGGCTCCGAATTTACTGACAGTGCGGACATAGTCTTTCACGGTCTGATGTGGTGAAACTTCCGGCGCACACTGAAGGACAGGGTCACTTGGAATCCAACTTGTCTCCCTGCATCAAATTTGTAGCCATCAAGACCGCTTTCTTCTTGTAACTTACTTAAGCGTTCAGTGAACCAGGTTCGAACTTCTTCTTTTGTGAAATCCAAATGAGCGGCATCATTTGCAGCGCTATTCCACCAGCTCGTATCAGTTTTTCCATTGTAGTCTTTCACTAAGTACCTTAATATAAGCTGTAAGGATTAATAACTTCATATCAAATAGACAATCACAATCATCGTACTTTTTGCTTTTAGCTTCCATGTAAATATCCTCGCAGTTTTTATTTATAAATGGATGCACCCACAGTGTAACACGGAAGCCTTTCTCTTTGAGATCATCTGTTAATTTCTTTATATCTGGGAATTTTTGCTTCCGGAAAGTTAATGCCCCATAGCACGTCTCCCAGTCGTCATCGATACAGATTTGGCTGTTGTTGAAGCCGTTCTCCAATATTTTATTAGCAAACTCACGTATAACTCCGTCATCAATACTTTTTTTATATATTGCCCATGTCGACCAGATCGGGTGCTGGACCATGCGCTCATCAGGGTGTCCAGTAGGTTTCCCAAGGAGATTCTGCACAACATACATATGAGTCGATCGTGGATCAACACCGAAGCCAATGTGGTACGTAAACTGGATATGATCTACCCGCCGATTGTAAGGAAGGCCGCTGTGTGCACTCAAGCAGAATTGGTTCTCGTATCCATTTGTATTCTGATCTATGAATAGTGGTACGTTTTCATCAACATACATAAAGCCCCCCTCTGAGTTTAACCAATATCTCTCAGACACGCCAGCGTTACCGGCAGCCTTGGTCACATACGAGTAGTTGCTGAATTTTTGTTTTTCTATAGGCCAATATTGATAGCCGGCTTCTTGACCAGCATACCAATGCATATGTCCGATTCCCAGGTCGAAGCAGTCCCTTGGCTGTGAGTTTCCATCTACATTGGAGCGCGAGACCCGCAAATGTGTCATATTGTCGGAGGAATAAATCAGTTGGTATTCAACGGTGCTTCTGCAATCTTGGAGTACGAATGTATCTCTGCTTTTTCGTTGGAAAGTTCCTTTGGCTTCAAACTCTTCCAAGTTAACGGTTTGCAAAATATTATTACCTTAAAAATAAAATAAAAATAAATATTTTTTTACCTGAAGGTTGAATTTCAAGAAATTTTTTCAACCTTTCAATATTTGGTAAGCTAGATTTGTGGACCGTATTAAACGTAGATGAACATCGCTATTTGTAAATCGGACCTGCTGACTATTATCCACCGCGATCAGCAGTAGAATCAAACAAAGAATATTTTTATGGGATATAAAACCCATTGTTGATGTTTGATAAATTCTTTTCAGAATTAAAAGTTTTCCTTCGCTCAGACCTCTTCAATGAACTTCAATGGACTGCTGAATTATTAACAAGTACGCCCAATTTTAAGTCGATTCGTTCTTTGCACAACAATTTTGAAATTGCGATAACTTTGCCCGATAAGATTGATTTAAACATTTGCGGAAACAGCTTTGGCTGAAGGCGTCAGCAATGAATTCGCACACTTCATTGATTATAAGATGAATATTTGCCAGAGTTTAAATTCACGCGTTAAAATACATCAAAACAATCTGGAAAGGTTTGAGTGTAAAGAAAAATTTAAATTGTTTTTTTATTGACTAAAAAAAGGGACTTTAGTCTTTCGTAGAGATCATTCATACAATAATGCTCTCCTTATAGTTCGACTAAAAAAAGGGACTTTAGTCTTTCGTAGAGATCGTTCATACAATAATGCGTTTATTTTCGACATTTTCACAACTATTACTTCGTTTATACGTAGGCCTTATTTGCAAATAAATATATTGTTAAAAACTGAAAAAGCCTCGTATTTAATTTGCGAATAACCCTATGATATTCGGAACTTATTTTTGTGACAGCTACTTGCAAATTAAAATTGAATTCAGTGTTTACACGCTCAATATCTCGATTTTAAAAATATTTATTTTCAAATAAGGTGTACGTATAAACGTAGTATATTTGTTCAACATTTTGCGCGAAATTGGAGCGAAACTATTTCCGAGCCTGCTTGAATCCCACAAATATGCAAAAAATTGCGACGTTTCCTTGCGAAACTACGTGAACCCCGCTATGTTGATACTATATCTTCTGAAATCCAACTTCTGATTAAGTTTGTTGTGTAAGAACTTAAGATCTTGCAACATAACGAACAATAAAAGAAAATCACTTCAGTTTTATAGATATCGACAGTTGACAAACTAATTTTGTGTCATAATTATCTTGAGGTTTACATGAATTTTTGAAAGCTCTGATCGATTGTTTGGAGTGATGGATTTCCGATATTAAAATATTATAAGTAAGGTTATCATAATCAGGCGATCGTGACAGTGCAATACCCGACACATGACACCGAATTGCTTCAAAAATTAAAATTCAATATATATATATATTTATATTTTTGTGAAAAATGTGCAAAGATCACGCCCATTATTTTGGGGACGTTCATGACCATAAAGAAGACTCATATGCCGAATTTTGATGAAATTTGTTAAGAAAAAACATTTTTTAAAACCGCTCAATTGCCATGCCCATTTTTACAATTTTATAAGATCAAATTTCAAATTTAATTGAAGTATTTCAAAGAATTCATATTTTAAGACGGTTTTTCTGATTTTCAAAGCAGACTCTGGTATTGGAGACATGTCCCTACCCATGATACAAGAAAAGAAGATAGCGCCACTTCAGGCCGATGACGAAATAAATCAAAACTGTTGACATTTTGTTGTTGTTTTGCATGTTAAATCGGTTTTTTATCTTCGGATGCGAATTTTGATTCTATTTGAAGGTTAAGACAACAGATTTTTATATCAATGTGTAAAGAAATGTTTGAAGAAAAATAGAAAAATATATTTCATTCAAAAAATCAACTTTTTCATTAATAATTTTGCATTCAAAGAGCCACTTGCTGAAAACGCGCAAGCAATTTCGTTTTCGATCGTCAGTTCGCTTTCAGCGCTGTGAGCGATAACATTGCGAGCGGAGTGTCGGAATTTTTTCCGCTGTTTTTTTATAAACAAGAGCAAAAAACGTCCGCACTTCAGCTTCCCAGCCGGGAGTTATGGTGTATGAGCACAATGTTATGACGAAGTAGTTAGGCCAAAATAAAAACATTTGTGCATGAAACAATTCACGAAGTGAACAGAATTGTGATAAAATGCACGATGTCAACAGATACACTTCATATATTGACATCAAAAAGCAAATATAACAAAAAGCGTATATAAGCACCGTGCTGTGCACATCATTCGTTGTGCTATGCACGTGTTTGACCACCAGTTGTAACAGTTCCGGCTGGGTTTCTATGCGATCGCTCCGACGCAGCCAGACTGAAAGAGCTTTTGCGAAAATTTTTCAACAATCGAAGAAGTTGCACTTTGTACAACAAATTATGCATGAAAAAGTTATTATTTTAAGAAACCTGAATTTTTAATTTTTCTTGCAACATTTCTCTACATACTAATGCAAAAATCGATAATAAATAATATAAATTAAAAGAAATTTTGTGATTTTAAGATAAAAAGTCGTAGAATAGCATGGGAAACAACAACAATGCCGCTCTCTCTTTTATGTATTTCGTCATTTTCGCTCTCTGAGAGAATGCTTCAAAATAGCGGTACCCGAAGTGGCGCTATCTTCTTTTCTTGTATCATGGTCCCTACCCTTAAAAATGGAGCGATTAATTTGTATACAGGCTTTCTATTACTAAAACATAAGCCTAAATGCCAGCTTTTGTTTAAGTCCCATTTCAGTTTTAGGTACGAGGGAAAATTTCCCAAAAACGACCTTTTGCCACGCCCAATTGATATAATACTAAATGGCTTAAAATCTTTGTATTTGGTATATTTTATCAAAATATGTTATAACATATATGTATGTATGTTAAAAACAGTTTTTTGGTTCTCATAAGGAGCCCTAGTGTTGAAGGTATCACTAAGTTGATTGGTAGGAGCCTTATTGAACTTATTCTTAATCGAACCACCGGAACACTGTATACCAAATTCTGTCAAAATAGCTCAACGCCTTCGAATACATTGTACGGACAGACGAACAGACAGACATGGCTAAATCGAATCTCCTGGTGACTCTGATCGTTTCCATAGGTAGGTACATATTTTTTATGGTCTTTCTCGCAAGGTGTGTGTCGGGTATTAAAATAATAAAAAATTGGGAACTATATCTGGCCCTTCAATTTCGGTTAAGAATGCTTGGTTCTATTTTGTTTAGTGTTGCAACGAATGCTAATTTTTGGTATTAATATGAATGCGAATATGGAGTTTCTACACTATAGGAGCATTCCACAGAAAATGATACTTTTGTCCCGTACAAACAGGCAAAAAATAATATAATCTTAAGTATCTTAATATGAGTACATTAAAAAAATCTGTTTATAAAATTAATCATTTAAACACAAAATATATCAAGAATATTATTTGTCCCGTGCGTGGAATGCTTCTATAACATAATTGTATACATAAATATATATTAGGTGTAGTAAAAAGAAATCCATTATTTTTGCATTAAATTGAGGGCTTTATTTAAGATAGTTAGAATGACCCGATTTAGGTCAAATATGCGCCGTTTTGTTCGGTAACTTGTTGCCATTTTAAAGGTAATTTCATTATGCCTCTCTCATAGAAGCCCTCGTTCCTATTAGCAAAAAATTGAGACAGTCGAATTTCAGAAGCCTCTCTTGAAGCGAATGTTTCACCAGCAAAATTGTTCGCCATGGACAGGAACAGATGGTAATCACTTGGTGCCAGGTCCGGACTATAAGGTGGATGCAGAAGAACCTCCCAACCAAACTCCCGGAGCTTCTGGCAAGTCACTATCGATGTGTGTGGCCTGGCGTTGTCCTGATGGAACACAATTCCTCTCCTATTGGCCAAAGCTGGCCGCTTATGGGCGATTGCTTCCTTCAGACGGTCCAATTGTTGACAGTAGAGTTCCGAGTTAAGAGTTTTGCCGTATGGGAGCAGCTCATAGTAGATAATTCCCTGCCAATCCCACCAAACACACAGCAAACCCTTCCTGGCCGTCAATCCTGGCTTGGCCACCGTTTCCGCCGGTTCACCGTGTTTCGACCACGACCGTTTTCGCTTGACGTTGTCGTAAGTGACCCACTTTTCATCACCAGCCACCAACCGCTTCAGAAATGGGTCGATTTTGTTGCGGTTCAGCAGCGATTCGCTGATGGAAATTCGGTCTATCAGGTTTTTTTGCGTTAACTCGTGTGGCACCCATACATCGAGCTTCTTTGTGTATCCAGCCTTATTCAAATGGTTCCAAACGGTTTTTTGTGCAATCTTTAGCTCTTTTGCAATCGAAACAGTGCTAACATGACGGTCGGACTCGATAATTTCCATGATTTTATCGACATTTTCGACAATTGGCCTTCCAGTGCGTGGTGCATCCTTGACATCGAAGTTACCGGAACGGAATCGACGAAACCAAAATTGCGCATGATTGGCTGTTACAGTATCAGGTCCATAAACGCTATTCACATTTTCAGCCGCCTGGCTTGCGTTTTCTCCCTTATCGAAGAAAAACTGTAAAATGTAGCGAATTTTCTCTTTGCTGATGTCCATCTTTGACAAGCTCTCAAACAAAACTGAATCAATCAATCAAAAAAATGTCAAAAAAGTTTTTTTAGTAGGAACTGTCATCTTTCTAATGCCCCCTAGCGGAACACGATCGGACTTATACAACGCGAGATGCAGATAAATAACGCCATCTATTGGAAAAATAATGGATTTCTTTTTACTACACCTAATATGAGAGATCCGGCGGGATCAAACATCTTCTGTCTCGTTCATTCCGGGATTAAAGGAAATGTTGCGGGATTGGAAGCCCCAAAGGGCATTATAACAATTTTCTAGAGATTCCATTTAAATTTTCCATAATATCGTTTGGAAAGGCTGATTAATTTGAGTTGATTTTTCTGCTGATCATATTCGCGAAATATTCGCCAAATTTTGCAAATGTCAAAAACTGGGCGAATATTCGCGAATCCGAGTATTCGTTGCAACACCAGTATTTGCCGTTATATTCATTACTTATCACTTTCTTGGGGCTATTTACAAAAAAAAAAAAAAAAGTATTCTAGAAGTTGAAAGTATGTAAATTAATATTAATAAAGGCGTTATTTCTTCGGTTAGGCATTGACAGGTTAAATGAGAAACGAAAAAGAAATACCGGGAAATCCCACTTTCGCCTACGCATGGTTCTTGTCCCGACTTACAAAAAAGTAACAGTATTTTCAATTCGCTGAAATCAAATGGTAATTGAATTGACTAAATTGACTGAGCTGAAAAAATTTAATTATTTCAAAATTGAATGAGGAAAATAAATCCAAAAAGCGTTAAAGTAATATTTGGACTTTCTTAAAGCATCAAATGAATAATTAACTGAAATTTTAATACCCGACGTACTTTGTGTCGAGGTTATATTGGGTTTTTTCCGTTCGTCTGCCTTAACATACTTTTATTATATATGTATCCTGTATTGGCAAATACGTGGGTAAGAACAGGTGCAAGAATGATCGGGCAAGTTTAGGGTGTACCTCCAGTACTAGGGTCTATCAAAAAATTTCATTAAAATTTGTGCTAGTTAAAAGATCTGAATTTTACTTTCAAGATATAATAAATTAAAAGGCTAAAATGGCGGTCTAATGAAAAAACTTCTTTCGCTTACGTGTATCGCTTTATTATTATCAAGTTTGCATGACGATAAAGGCCTCATTTGTTCAACTTAAAGATTTTAAGCAGTGCTGCCAATTAGAGGAGTTTCTTAAAGGGAAAGTCAAAAATTTCCTCCCACGGGCTTCCCCTCACTACGATAAGAAAAACCCGTGGAAATTCCTAATCTATTTCGCCGAGGAAAAAAGGTATCATAAAAATATTCTAAGCATCCTAGACGGCATAAACAGCTGATTTCAATTTTAATTTGAGTTTGAATTTCGAAATGGCAACTTATTTGAAAGTATTATTAAACCACCTTCAACTATTTTGACATCAACTGTCACTTTTCTCTGCGAGAAACAGTTCAACTTCAATTATTTCTGCTAGGAAAGCCTGGGTTTCGATAGGCAGTTTTTAGGCAAAAAAGGATTAAAATATATTGATACCAAGAATTATAGAAACCAGATTGTAAAATACAAATGAATCGTTCTGCGCATGTCGTCACAAGGCACTTAAAATGTATTGAACACAAAAACGCGGGAAAACTAAAAACGAATTTTGGATTTTTTGACAAGCACAAATTTTCGAGAAAATATTTGTTTGTTTTCATGGTTTGCTTTGTTATTGTGCCCTGTGACGTCATATTAACAGCTGATTTTTGTAAACAACATAACGGAGCTGCGCAAAGCGTACCCTTATTTTCTATAAATCTTGTAATGATACCTTTTTTAACTGATCTACGGCCAGCCGTCAGAAATGCCGCGTGAAATTTCTGTCAGGAATTTTCTAAAGCTTTTTCATATAACCGAACTGAGGCCTTAGCTTAAAGTTGAAATATTGTTAGAAGGACTTGGAGCTATGAAACAATGCCGTTAAAGTACCCAAATTAATGCAACTGAAAAATGTTCTTAAAATCTTCAACTAATGTCTTAAAATAGTTTTGCTTAAAACATCTGTCCAAAACGAGCAGCGCGGGCGCTACAGACTAGCCGCGAGCTGACAAGAAATAACAAAAAATTTAAAAAAAAACAAGTTTCCCAAGATGAAATCCAATGTAAAAATTCCAAATTTTAGCTAAAAATATATTAAGCACGTTCAAATCACAAATACAAATATCAATGAAATATAAAATACATGACATTCTCAATTTCGACTCTACGTGCTCACACATTCGAATAGTTGCGATACCACATTTCAATACCATAATTATTTAATATTTTGAACCGATGTTAAACATAAATTGCGACGAAGAAAAAGCGTTGAAATAAATTTGCGTAAATTCATGACAAAACCTCGAAGGCCATTACTGAAGAAGGTGACTTATATGACGAAACTTTGGGTTTTTCATAAAAGACCCTAGTACTGGAGGTACCCTTAAAAAAGTCGGAACGTCTTCATCTCGGCAGTTTCTTCACCAAAACCATTTTCACACGTAAATTCGTTTAAAAAGAACATTTATCAAATAAAAAATTAAATAAATAATATACAAAAATCCCATGCAAATATTTCCCTATGGAAAAGGGGACTTGAAATTCAAGTGCCGATTACAACCCTGTTTTGAATAGTTTCTGTCGCTGTACACTCAGTCAACGAATCAGTTGCGGATCTAACGCGAGCACGTGCGCTTATCATTAAACAGAGCGAAGCTAAAACCGGAACAACATTCTAAAATGCATAATCCGGACTATACGCCGAATTCAACGCTAATTGGCAACGGTAACAATAGTCTTCAATTCCAATTCACGGCAGTTCAGGGAATTACGTCGAAGCCTTTCCTGCCCGCCGACCAAAAATTGAGTAATTTAATTCAGAATAAAGTTGATAATGAGGAATTTTTCTATGGCATCGAAATATCGGCGCATAATTTCGGCTCGAACTCGCTGGACTACAACGCATTTGGTTCGTTGCTGCCACTCTTCACGTCCTTGATATGGTTTGGCATGGACTACGCACAAATCGATCCCATCCATGAAGTCGAATCAATACACGCTGCTCGCGAACTTCAGTCGCGCACCAATGTTCTGCCACATTTCACGGCCTACCGTGCGGACAGGAATCGTTTGGGCCAATTCCTCGATCTCAATTTTCGGAATGTCCTGGTCTTGCGTGGCGATCAGATTGATCCGAATCAGGAATTCAAATATGCCGCCGACATGGTTGCGATGATCCGCGAGATGCGGGGAGGTGAGTTGGTACTTGAAAAAGTGGAAATTTTCAAAATCGTAAAGTGAACTGATAAGACTGATCAGTTGTTGGGGAAAATGGTAAAATCAGTTTTTTGCGCTGATAAATTTTCGAAAAAAAAAAAAAAACAAATTAATGAGAGTGAAAGTAAATATTGTGTTTTTTTTTTTTTTGTTATTTCAATATTGAAAAACAAATAGATGGAATTTCGATTGGTGTTGGCGGCTACCCAGAAGGTCATGCTGATTCGCCCGATCTGAATGAGGACATTGACTTTCTCTCCAAAAAGGTAAGGAAACATTTGATCGCACAACAGATCAATTACGATGCAGAAGAATTTTCGGTCAATTGAATCACAAAAGCTCCCATTTTTTGCTTAGATTTAGATTTCAATTTAAAGTTTTCTAAAAAGTTTCACTGTCAAAAAAAGCTAAGAACTAAGCTAAGCTATGCTAGTGTATTTGTTCGGTAGGTAATGGAACTATTAGGAGAGTGAAAATGAAAATTCCCCTCTTTATGGAATATTTAATGGCCTTTAAAGTGATCTAAATAGACACTAAAAACGTCCTTAAATGTTCTTAAATTTAGGTGGACATTTTTTTAGAACTTTGAAACAGAGCCTTCCCTTTAGAAAACCAAGTCTTCCTCAATAGGAACGTCACAGGTCGAGATTCGCGTAATGATGATATGAATTCAACTAAGTCCGGTCAATTTTGGAGTATGCCTCAAGCTAGAAAGCTCGAAAAATCTTCAATAATTAATCATAAGAAACTTCTTCAAAACATTAGTAAATATTTGTACACTTCAACGTCAATATTTTTCTTTTCGAATATCACTATCACTCAAGTATTAGAAAAAAAGAAAAAAAAATAGAAAAAAAAACCGAAGCAATATTCGCAAAATCTCGAAAAAAAGTTCCCCAACTGCGCCATCAAGTTAAATCTCAATGTCAATTCTTGATCTTCAGCCATTAATTAACAAATGTTTGGCTCTGCTTGGGGTTTCTTATAAGTATTCGTATGTAAACACACGTATGACGTCATTGCCAATGTGAATCCCCCTGTCATTAATTGCTGTTATTTCTTTTTCTTGCAGGTTGATGCTGGAGCGGATTTCATTATAACACAGGTTCTTATTTCTTTTTAAATATTTTTTTTTGATTATTTTATTTTAAATTGAAATTTAAAAAAAAAAAAAAACTCAGGTTTGCTTCTCTGCGGATTCTGTTATCTCATTTGTGCGTAGATGCCGTGAGAAGGGCATCAAGGTTCCCATTATCGTGGGCATATTTGTTCCTGACAATTTTCGCAGCCTAAAAGGAATGATGCACATAACGGGGGCCACTCTATCGGAAGCGGATATGAATGCGTATAAGACATTGAAAGACGACAGCGAGAAGTTCCGGAACTACGCTGTTGAGAGCGCAACAAAGATGATCACAAAAATTATGAATAGCAATTCCGGAATTTATGGCATCCAATTTTTTACTCTAAATCGTTTTCGAATCGTTGAACGAGTATTACGAAATTTAAGTGAACAAAATATTCGCAAAGCCAATGTGAGTTGAAAAGCTTTTGGGAAGCTTTCTCATTGTTATTGCGGCTCTCGATAGATGGCGTTTCGGTTGTAAAAGCTCGAGCAATGTTAGGTACTTCATATTATGTTAGTAACAGACATTTAGTCTGGCGTTGTTTTTCTACTTAATATAATAAATGAGATCTCAAATTAATTTACATAAGTTAAAGTTTAATCCCCTTCTTCATAAAAACATTCTTAACTAAAATGCTGATAAAATATTTTCCGCCAAAGGCTGTTGGCTAGTGCGGTACAATTTATAAGCTTAATATTTTATTATAGGCCTATAATAAATAATAAATAAATAAACAAATAAATCAATTCAAATATTCGAAACAAAATTTTCCATAAAAAATTTGAATTTCATCAGCATTTTAGTTTAAAAAATTTTTATGAATAAAGAGGTTAGTCCTTAGGAATTGCAAATAAGAAGGGAAAATTTGTTTTCAATATCGTAATGGGACATCAATATGTTTTGTATTAGAAAATAATTAAACAACTAAATATTCAAAGTTATATAAATAGAATAAGTATTGTACTTAAGTAAAGTATAAGTAACGTTAGATAGAACTTAATGCAAACTAAGTATAAAGAACGAATGACATTTCTTGATGAAACCTTTCGTTATCTGTTGGCAAAAAGAGCCAATATCGTAATATCGTTCAATATCGTAATGGGATATCAATATGTTTTGTATTAGAAATTAATTAAACAACTAAATATTCAAAGTTATATTATATAAATAGAATAAGTATTGTACTTAAGTAAAGTATAAGTAACGTTAGAAATAACTTAATGCAAACATTAAAAAATGAATTTTTGATGAATAAAGGCTGTTAGTCCTTAGAATTGCAAATAGAGAAGGCAAATATTGTAATTTCAATATCGTAATGGGACATCAATATGTTTTGTATTAGAAAATAATTAAACAACTAAATATTCAAAGTTATATAAATAGAATAAGTATTGTACTTAAGTAAAGTATAAGTAACGTTAGATAGAACTTAATGCAAACTAAGTATAAAGAACGAATGACATTTCTTGATGAAACCTTTCGTTATCTGTTGGCACAAAGAGCCATATTTGTGTCTCCTTTTTTAATAAACATTTTCTCTTAATGAGCTTAGACAGCTGCCAAGAAAAATCAAAATTTCTTCATATTGAAATTGTTTTTTCGCTTTCAAAATTTGAATGAAATTAAAATTGAGAAGCTCTTTCCAAAGGTGGCTACTCGGGCCAATTAGTGAGACCTAACAGATCGCGTTCGATATAGAATATAATGCTCAGCTCACCCATATAGCGAACAATTAAAATGCAATTAGCAAATTATGCCTCCAACATGAAAGCTAATGCCAGGACATTCCAAAGACTTTTCGTGTCCTTGTCTTCATGCGTGTTGTTCCAATCCCATTGGGAAATGCAAATAGATTATGTAAATCTATGCATGCAATTGAGCTGTAAAAGAGCCCGTCGCTATCGAATGTTTTGACACAACGAGTCCATCAATCCATCAATCATTTAACCTCGCAATTGCTTGATGGCGAAAGCTTTAGAAAACTTTTTTTTTTGTTGTGTTTGCAATGTTCATGAGATTTAAAAAAAAAAAGGACGAAACTTGATGCCAGACTCCGCCAGTTATCACGATAACTCCTGATCACTGTTCCAATGGGACAGACGCCAACGTAGCATTTGTCAATTTGTGATGTAAACCAACGATTTTGATGCTTTTGACTTTGCGCTCAATTCCAAGGTAGACTCTGCCGATGACAGAGCACTAAGTGTTCTGTGAAGCGGAAATGAAGTTTTTGTTTTTTATTTAAGCTGAGACTAGATAAGCCATTATTTTCAGAGGGGAATAAGTATTCAAGCAGATTATTATGTAGAGTTTCATTCATAGCTTCTGCAACAGTTAAACATGCGAAAGGGGAGGAACGGGGAAAATACGTTTAATGGTTGAGTCAAAATACAATAACAATTACTGTTTGTATACGTATTCCAATTAATCAATTCCAGATGTTCGCCTCGACTTTCTTTTCTTGCTTTTCGTTTTTTTTTTTTTTTTTTGTTTGCTTTAATTTTCTGTTAACCGCAACCGCCAATTTGTTTCGGTGTTATCGTGCCAAGAAACCTCAACGAGAAATTTCGCATCTGCTCCCTTTGGCATCTCCACCGCCAGACCACTACCGCGTCGCACAGTGTCGTGTGAGCGGCCAAAAATACAAAAATTCGATGTGTGAATTTAAACAAAATTTTTGATGGGTTCTTGTTGGGAATATATATATGTAAATACAAGAATCCAAATTTTTGTTCAAATATTCTTATTGGGTTTGTCATAGCGGACCTTCAAAGTTGACACTGCTCGTAAAGCAGCTTTAAAATGTAACTAGGCCCGATATTGCAGTGCATACTTAAGGTCTCCTTAGCACATAAGAAAAGCTTAAATCTGTAAAGTACAAATTTTAAGTGCTCCCTAAATAAGTTTTCAAATTATTTAAATGAAGGAATTTTACTAATTTTACGATTTTAAAAAAGTATAAACAAAAAATATAGGTTTTTTCAAATGTTCCCTGCGAAATCAAATTTTCGAGAGTTTTGGATAAAAATTGACTGTTAAACCGTTTGACACTTAAGGTGTTCTTAAGTCTTCAAACTTCCTTATCCTAAGTATACACTGTAATATTGGGCCTTAATGTACTACTTATGTTTTAATTTTTGTTTTAAAAATATTGTAATTTCGTCGATTGTGCTTCGACCTTTATGTTTTATACGTCAAATTATAAATAAAGCTTTAAAATTAATAAAATAAAATATTGTTGTGCTTTATATTTGTTGTGAAAAGTAAACAAAGCGAATTAGGGCCAAAAAGAAAAAAAAATTTTTTTGTTTTAAAGCTTTCAAAAAATATATAAAACTTATATACATATCTGTAATTTTTATATACAGTGAAAATCGGTTATAACGATGTCGAAGGGGTCAGCAAAAATCCATCGTTATAACAGATAATCGCTATATCCGGTAACAGAAATTAAGAAGAATTAGAATAGCGCAGCAAGCTTTACCTAAAATGTTCATCGCTATCACCGATAATCGGTATAAGCGGTAGCGTTATAATCGATTTTTACTGTATTTTAATACTGAAAGATTCTGTTAAAATATTGTACATTATAATACAAAAATTCAGCTGCGACCGCGATAATAATTTCAATTTTTGTATAGTGGCCCCTGCCCAAAATACAGGCGAAAATGCACTAAAATATACATACATGTAATTTCATACGATGAATTTGAGTGTTTTTGTCATTTCCCATTTTTTTCTTTGGCAAGGCTGGGCCGATCTTTTTTTTATTTTTGTGTTAAATGCACATTTAAGTATTACAAATAAATAACATTCAAAAGTATTTTTGAAATTTTCATACCATTTTCATGGAGTTCAAAAGTGCTCTATTTACCAACTTTGAGTGGGCGTGACAAAAAATTGCGAAATTTGGGTCCTTCCTTTATATGGGGGGCGGGGGATGGTGTGATGCGATTTCACAATTTTTTCAAAATTTCTACATTTTATACCAAGAAACATCCCTGTGAAATTTAATCGCTCTAGCGCAATTTTTGGGCCACAAGATGTATGGGGACGCGACACTGTGCGTCGTGCACAAGTTCGAACATGAGAAAGTCAAACAACGTTATTTATAGAAAAAACAAAAACGTTGCCAGTATTTCAGCTTATCGAACGTTTGCCACGCTCCTATATTGTGTGGCACTGTTTGTGACACCATCATTTTATACCTAAAACAGAGGAGCTTGGGAGCAATGGAAGCCAGATATCGATGGCAGACAATTGTGCGCGCTTTAACAGAGTATGAAAATATTTAAATTTTTATGCCGAACAATCGTGTGCATATACATACATATGTATGTATAGTATGCAGTTCTGTATGATTTTTTAAGGTGATACATGCAAATATCACTTTGAAATGGGTACGAACACGACAGTGATTTTTAAACCGTTTGAACGTTCGCCACCGGATAGAGTGGTTGCACAGGTGTCAGCGACATGTTGCTACTTTTGCATCCGATTTATTCGAATGTGTGATCTTAGATAGAGGGAGTCTATAGAACTACATTCGCTGAATGAAGGGAAAATGTTCACGATGGCATAATATAAGCTAATGTAGCTGTTACAGCATTTCCGTTTTGCTGACACCATTTGCGCCATGGCTAAAGCTTTTCTTCTATTCTATCATTTTTTATCGTTATCCTTTAGGTGCTCATTCATTCAATGCTATACTATGAAAGATAGACAACATGATAGTCGAGCAGATACAACGATGTTTAGAACGTTCTATTCCATGACACTGGCAACATACACAATTCATTCAGTTGTCTATGCCGTTCTCTGGGGTTCATTACATTAAACTTACTGATTTCATTAGCCTGTTTCTTTTTTCATTAAATGGCCTCCAGCAGTTTATTCCTCACCCTTTCGAATGGCAATTTAGTTTCAACATTTTCATGTCCATCTGCCTCATAAAAATTGTTCCGTTTCCTGATGTGCTTTAATTTTAAAGAAAATAAGATAAATATTGATTTTCCCTTAGGCGAATTTCTCTTTTAACTACAAGCTTCAAGTTATGCACGGAATTAAAGCTCCCTCAAATTGAATAAAAGCGAATCGAGTTTAAAATGTAATTGAAAAAACACTCAAACTCTGGGTACTATATGTTTCAATTTTGTATTGATGAGTTACATGACCGAATGTGACTTTATTTATTTTTGCCGCTCACCTATGTTGAAATTTTATTCCATTAAAAATTAATTTCCTGTCAATCAGTTACAATTTCTTTGAATTTTGACATAAAAGAGTTTATATTTGTGAAAAATTTTCGAGTCGGTTGTCCTTTATACAGGGTGTCCCGTTGGGAAGTACATTTCTCAATAGGGGTGGTAGGGGGTTCCAAGATGAACAAAAAATCGTATGTGAGGAGGGGTCGCAAATGCACCCCTGATGAGTAATGGGGTCTTCAATTTTTTGGCACTAAATCCAGAAAAACAATTCTAACACGCCAATGGTTAATTGTAGAAAAAAAATTTTAATGTAGTTTGAAAGCCAATTGTATGTGCTTTTAGGCAGAATAAAATTGATGGTAAAGCAAGAATCGAGTTTAAAATGTCAGGCGAGCTTGGCAATAGAATACACTCAAACTCTGGGTACTCATATGTTTCAATATTTGTAATATGATGAGTTAAGACATGAGCCGAATGTACCGACTTTAAGATTTTATGAAATTTTGCCAGCTCACCTATGTTGAAATTTTGTTCCATTAAATCGAGTTAAATATTCCTGTCAATCAGTTTAAGTTTCATTTGAATATTTGACATAAAACCGAGTTTAAGCATTTGTGAAAAATTTTCGTACAGACCCTAGTACTGGTTGTACCTTTATACAGAGTGTCCCGATCGGAAGTCCATTTCTCAATTGGGGTGGTAGGAGTTCCAAGATGAACGCATACCAAATCGATGTCGAGAGGGGTCGCAATCAACTCCTGATCGAGTAATGATAACTGTAATTTTAGACAACAATCCAGAAAAACAATGTCTAACATCGCCAATGGTATCTTAGAAAAAATTTTAATGTAGTTTGTAAGCTATCTGTATGGTTGCTTGTTAGGCAAGCAATAATCGAATGTGATCCGGTAAAAAATTTACCCATTGAGGGAAAAATAAACGGGCAAAGTTAAAAATTCTGAAAAACTTTCAATTTTTTTTACTTTGGAAGCCATTTTGATATGAAAAATGTCCAATTAAGACCAAAATTTTTTATTTTATTCATAATGCTGGATCGATTTCCTTTAACTTGGTACCCCATATGTCTAATAAATTTTTTTGAATATAAGATGAGAAAATTAAATTTCTAAATGAACTTATTAGTTTTACTGTATCAAATCTAAAAAGTTCGACTTCATTGATAGCAGTCGGATAGTTCATTTAGATATTAACCATTGGCGTGGGAAAATTGTTTTTCTGGACTTAGTGCCAAAAAACTTTAAGGCCCCATAACTCCTTAGGGGTTTATTTGCGACCCCTCCTCACATACGATTTTTTGTTCATCTTGAACCCCCTACCACCTCTTTTAAAGAATGTACTTCCCAACGGGACACCCTGTATTAAATGCTTGAAATATTTCTCTAATTTTTTTCCTTTTACGATGTTAAATTGCTTCATTCAATTTTTGAACACTGCATAAGAGAAAATTAACTCCTTGGTTAAAAAAGAAAAGAATCCAACTTCACTTTTACCACCGTTTGTATGTACAACATTGTTACAAAAAAATTCAATTTTCAAGGATTAAAAAAGTAATCAAGAGGAATTACCCAAAAGAGTCATAACAAATATTCCCTCTACGCGAACAATAACTTGAGAAAACAATTGAAAGCATATGCTGTGTAAGAAATATGATCGGGCATGTCTTTTAATACAAACATATGAGCACGACGTATACGCAATCTTCAATAACCTTGCTTTACATTGCTCATACGTCGCGTTGAGCTTTAAATTCGAAGGGTTAGACACACTGTACTGTATTTATATACAGACTGTTTAAGCAATTGCATATGTATTCATACATTTGAGGGAAAAACCCAAAGCACAGTGATTTACGAGACATATTTATATGAACAGTGGCGTGTACAATTGTTCAAAAGAAATGTAGATAAAGTATGCCTAATAGGTATATTTTTTATGTAAATTCACATCGAAATAAAATGCGATAAAGTTTGTTCCAAATTATCGATTACAACAAAAAGTTGTTCATAGCTCCAGCAAGCGCACAATTTTTAACAGTACTGTGCGAAAAGCTTCAATACTTGGTTTTTGTTTTAGCTGTTTATTATACCCGACACACTCTGTGTTGAGGGTATATTGCGTTTGTGTGGTTGTGTGTAACACCCAGAACCAGTCGAGATCGAGATAGACAATACAAAATACGAGTATATATAGAAATGATCAGCGTAACCAGGAGATTCGATCTAGACATGTCCGTTTGTCTGTCTGTCCGTCTGTATACAGTTTTCTTATCGAAGGAGTTAAGCTATCTTGACAAAATTCGGTATTCGAACTCACGGGGACATAAGTAAGAACAAGTTCGAGAATGGACCCGGTCGGTCCATTTTTAGGGGTACCTCCAGTACTAGGGTCTTTTACGAAAATCACAAAAACTGCTCTAAAATCGAAGTTTTTCAACATATTTTGATGAAATTTGATATTTGAACATGTTTAAATGCCAGTAATATGAATTCCAAAAATTAGGAAAGTGGGCGTGGCATAAGGGCTTTTTTAGAAAATTGTCTCCTACACTCGTAATTCAGATGGGACTTGAACGAAATTTGGTACGAATGCTTCCTTTGTAGCCATAAACATCGTCGCTAAAAATTTTCTTTCGGTCTATTATAATAGGGTACCTCCAGTACTAGGGTCTGTCACAAAAATCCCAAAACTGCCCCAAAATCGGACTTTCTAGATATATTTCAATGAAACTTAGAATTTGAGCGTATATTTAAGCCTCCGATAAGAACTCAAACAAATTGTAAAAGTGGGCATGTCATTTAACAAAAGTCGGTATTTGGGGCCCCTAATGCCCTTAAAAACCTGTTGAATATTCTTTCTTAGTGGTCCTGTTTTTGGGCGTGGTTTAAAAAGTAATTAAACATGTGTGTCTGTGTCGGGTATATATTGACCATAACACCCTTACTTGTTTTTTATTTATTTCTTTTCTTTATCCACTGCAGCTCTATTCATGCATGCGAAAGTACTGACACATAACCGCATACGTTGATTGAGCAAACACCAGCAACAAAGGATTTCTGTGACCATGTAAGTCCGTTTGCACAGATAAATGCACACAAACGTTCAAGCACACACTTCATCTAAGGACTTCATATATTACATTTATAAACATTCATTCATGCTTGTATGTCGAAGTAATTTCAGTTGCCGTTTGAATGAAATATTATTGTGAATGGAAAATGAATGGCGTTAAAGAAAAAGGAGAAGTCGAAAGCATTTTTGACACATTTTTTCTTTTTTTTTCTCTTTTATTAGGTTTTTCTAAGTCTTTTCTATTTACACTTTTATTGCTGCTCAGACATACAGACGGAATTTTTACACAACCATTCGACAGAAATCTTGTATAAAGATATACTCTATTTCCCTTCGCATATCTTTTTATATTATTTTTTGCTGTTTATGTGTGCAATTCTTTTGTGTAGGATTTTATTATCCTTCGGTTCTTTTTTCTTCTTCTTTTTTTCTGCTTAACATCAATAGGGCTTCGACTGCGACTTCATCGCATTTCATTTCTGTGTTTTCCGCTTCAACGAAAATTTGCCTGTGCTGCGATGTGAATATATCTTCTTTATCGCTTTTATAAGATTGTCGTTTTCAATTTACTTTCGTCACACACTGGTACGAGTGCCATGAGAACCATGCGATATGGCATTGGATTTTCGTACAATATATAGCCGTACATATTTGGGTGCAGTTGAAATTTTGAAGGCACAATTGTTGGCTGAATAGAATTGTGGGTAAATTTTAAGATCATATCTATATGCTGCATTTCATTTAAGTAGGAAATGTTTAACTTCGGTCCGATTTCACCAAGCTATTTAAATGAAACTGAAATCAAACGAACTGTGAAATTTCATATAAAAACAAGTTAATTTTCATTTAAGTTTTAATTAAAAAGCTTGGTGAAATCGGGCCTTAGTCTTGCAATAAAAAATATTTTTGAAATATCATTTTCAACACGTCACATTTTGCAAAGTGCCGCCCACATACGAAATGTGGTTCCCAAACACGATTCGATGTGTCCAAAAACAATTCGAAGTCACGTTTACCGCAAGCCATAATTTTGTAAATGGACTGCAAAACGGGGTGTTACTAGGTGAATGAATGGAATCTTAAAGCTGGGCAGTCGTTATTCATGGCATAGTTAAAGTTAAGTTCAACGGATGTAACAAGCAATTATGGTAAAACGATTTTCAAATAAATTAAATTTCGTTATTTTTGACCATCTTCATATTTCATTAATTGTTATTTGGGCTTTTGGTCCCTCATTTTTCACTTATAGTGAAAAATGTATTATTTTGGCAATTGAAAAATTTTATTTTTCATAAATTGCCGAGAAGTGTGGAAAGCCGATACGACCGGTTTCGAACCCAGCTTACAGGTTCATCATCAGGTATCTTTAACCAACACCTTAGACACTCTGACCACCTCAGCGATGTGAGGTAGGTCGGCATATATATGCACCATTGGCGTGCCCGCCTTATTGTTAATTGTTATTTTTGACCATCTTCATGTTTCATTAATTGTTATTTGGGCTTTTGGTCCCTCATTTTTCACTTATAGTGAATTTCTTTTTCTATTGTGCCAATTTTCCGTGGAGCTTGAATCATATTTCCCTCATTTTCATTTTCTAAAGCGTTTAATCATACTTTTAATGGGCTATAGGAAGAGAATAAGTGAAATGTTTTTATGCACATACATATGTACACAAACCAGGAAACGAATGAAGTTACGAGAAGATTGAAAAGAGCAAAGCAAATCTAAATTTAAACGAAGTCAAGGAGACTGGATGGCAACACAACGTTCATGTGTCGGAGGTCAGTGATACCGAGTGGGGAGAGAGCAAAGTGCCCGTACCAGCAGAAAAGTCTCGTCATATGTAAATCGAACAAAGAGAAAACTAAGGTCGGTCAGAACCGACGGTCAAAAAGTCTTACGCGTTTTATGTTATTCTTCTAAAACGTGGCGAGAACATATCGGCACTTTCGATAGTCAGGATCTCGTTTAGGGAAACAATCTTCAACCACAATAAAGTCGTTTAACAGACAAACAAACATACATACCACATGTAGTGGGAGAATGGGATGGAAGGCAAATATACCAATGTTGAAGTAGAGGTTGAAAAGAAAACAAAAGTGAGTCAAAAGCACATGAAACAAAGTTGTTCGTCACGTGTGCTTACACATGCGGAAAAGAACTTAGTAAACAGAAACGAATTCAGAAGGAAAAAAACCATTGTAAAAAAGGTTGAAAAAAAATTTCAAAAATAAAAAAAAAATCCAAACTAAACCGCAATAATCGATGAATGCTTAAGTCTGACATAAACACCAATAAGCGGTGATTACCTTTCTTCGTCGGCAGCTCGAATGGCCATTAATGAAAACGATTGACTCGGTTCCTCCGACAACAGAAACTGCGTGCGTCACATTATTGCTTTTCATTTTTCTTGAGGAAAAAATGCATTTTACAATTTTCACGTTTTTCGGCGCACGAACGCAGAATCGTTCTCTCGTCTATGCGTGAAAGCTCTCAGCAAAATGTTCGCCTGCTCAGTATCTCTGTTTACCGCTTTTATGACCTGCAAACATATCCCAATCACGTGTACCACAGGCGGTCGTTCGGTATTTTTCCTCAGTTACGTTACTCTCTCTGGAAATGTTCGCTCAGATTTTTCCTATCATCAGCTTTCTTCTTACATTGTACCATATAGTTTTATGCATGTATGTGTTGCCGAAAAGCAAAAGCACAAACAAAAACAAAACGTGAGCAGCGCTCACTAACACGAAGGTGAAGATAAAGCACGAGACTTTCCGACAACAGCAACAGTTCGGATTGTCTGTCAAAGCTAATGCAGCAGCAGCAGCCGTAGCAGCAGCAGCATTTGTTAAGCAGGCAGTGAAAATTTTGCAAAATTTTCCTCGTCTTGGAGCTTAGAATGTTTCTCGCTGCAAACAAGTGAAGTCCTCCCGCATAATTATCGCGACGCTGCGCGTGTTCTTCCTCATTTATGTTGAAGTATTTTGGCAAGAAACTTTCTTGGATCGTGAAAGTATAAAAAAAAAATTATATTAATTATAAGAAAAAAGTGTTCAAAATTTAGGAACAAAAAAAAAAAAAATTTAAAAAATTCTTTAGATGCTTTCAGCACAAAATCTTCAAATTAATATTAATAAGACGAAAAAAAAAGGTCAAGTGCTTTGCCTTGAGTATTTTTTTTTTTTAAATTGATTATCAAAGCAGCAGCTTCGCTCGTGAACTCTGAAAATTCCAATTGAGTTAATCATTGCAAAGTTTCGGTAGAAAATTTAATAGAAACTCAATGAACTTCCATCAAAGGTAATTAAGGTGTTACACACGTTCAGCATTATGATACTTAAGTGGGTGATTCACTGCAGCTGTGCGTGAAAGGTCGTTACCGTATCCATCTGCATTGTGGTCGAGCAGCAAAGCAGCAGAATTTTCACCTCTCAAGTGACTTGAGTGCTTGCTAATTATCCCATGAGCTTTGGAAGCTTGCATGCTAGCTGCGATATGAGCATGATTTTTCATTCATACTGCACGTGTAATAGCGCAATAATTAATTGGCTAATTAAATTAAACAAAGAACACACCGCTTCTGAGCTTACACGAAGAATGTAGCGGAAAAATTTATTATTTTCTCCCGTTTTGATTTATTTCATAAAGTACTTTTCAGCAGAAACTCAACTCCTTCCTAGCAGAATTTAAATGGAATATTTGAAGATTAAATTTGTTAAGTCGAGGAAATAATCGCGTGCCTAAGCGAGAAGCCTTTACAATAAATAAATTAACCCTCTTATTCCTGGCTCCGTCTCTAGACGGACTTTTTTCGAACAAATTTCCAAAAAAAAAATTTAATAATAATTTCAGAATCGTGTTTTTCTACCTAAAATTGGGATATCTGATCATTGATCATTGAAAAAAATAAAAATAAAAATAAAAGTTTTTGAATTAGAGGGTTAACGCAACATAATTGAAAGTGGTTTTCTTAAATTCAAATAAATTTGAAGTCTAATTGGTGAAAAGCATAATTTCTTGGAATCATGTGGAAAAAGTTGTTTAAACAGGCTCGAGTGGCGCAAATAATTGAGATGGAAAAAATGTTTTTTTTTTTCGTTTATTAAACACAAGCAAGCGGGGAGAATATTTTCCATTGAACTTCCATGTGAACGACTTCATTTCCTCGAAAAGTTTGGGAAGAAAAGCTGCTTTCACTTTAAATATAAAACCGAGTAGATTGGCCATGAGATTTCGGATCTATGGATTTTCGTGGTAAAGCTTATTTGCGAATTTTTGTTTCGTTTTGTCTATTTATTTGAACGAAAATGAAAGTAATTAATCTTCTTAAGCCTGAAATCCACTATAGAGTTTTTTAGGTAGAGAAAGCAGCGTAGAGTGCAGATAATCTACCTTTGTTGGGTTCATTGAAGACCGTCTCTGCAATGCTAGAGTTCTACGTAAAGCTGCCACGACTGTATACACCGCAAAAGTAATTTTCTCTAATGTAGAGTCACAGAGAAAACATTCTTCTGCAGTGTAAACAGTCGTGGAATACATAGAAGAGCTCTACTCGAAATATGTCGAAGAAATCTCTACGTAGAGCTGAATAATCGCAAAGACGGTCTTCAACAACAACAATTTTAGATTCTCTACACTCTTTACACTTTTATATACGTAAAAAACTCTATAGTAGATTTCTAGCTTCAGAATATGTTTCTTGAAATCTAAAACTCTCTCCTAACCAGATGTTCACAAAAGCTAAGTGCCTCTGATCCCCAGATATAAGATCTACATAATTGCCATGAAAATTTCCTTAAATTTTACTTCACTTATCAGCACATTTTCTAGTAGGTACCTACTTATTTTTTGACAATGCTCATATCAAGGATGGCTGTTCAACTATTGTAACGGGCTTTTTGGCAATTCTTTAACCTCCAGTCTGAGAGCTTTTTAAAAGAAATCGGTAATCACTTCAGAATATATCTTCTGAATAGCTGAAAACCAGAGAAATTTCTTTGAATGTTATTCGGTAATATTCTAAAACCCAATACTAAGTCCCCTTCGGAATTTCGCCCATATGTCTCCCCTAATGATCAGAAGTTTTTCCTGAGGGAGATCTATGAAATCGTCTATCGATTCTATGAAAGAATGGTTTCAAGATCCTCTTGAATGGTCCCACAATTCAAAGGCATCCATATTTTCCACCTTCGATCTAACATTTTTGGCGGAGGAATCGGACTACGAAAAAAAACGTATTCAACTCTATATGTATAGTATAGAGGTGGAGCCGGATATATAAGGTTTTAAATAACATTTGTCAAAAAAATCCGCAAATCAAGAATTCTAAGAAAAATTTTTACTACATGTTGGAATATTTCACTTTTAGAAGCTGTAAAAAATGGCGCAATTCAAAAGTCCTAAGTTCATTTCTCCCTCTTTGTTCGGTTTATAAAAGAATGACCCATATTCAAAATTATTTTTTAATTTTTAGTCATAAGTTTTAAAAAGAGAAATCCTTATTCGAAGGGATAAAGGACCCGTCGAAAGAAATAAAGGACCCGGAGTGTTTCTTCCCAGGGGCACCATCGACATAATAATTCACCTCAAAAATTAAATAAGGGCTGTCGGTATTGAAAAGCTCCATCCGTAGCTCCCGGGCTCCCTTCCCAGAAAATAAGAGTATGACCAAAAAATGCCATCAAGCACTTGCAAAGAATGTCCTCCTTATTTCGAGGTCTCTTCCAAAAGCCAAATTCGGAGAGGACAAGGCTGATACTGCCCCAGAAACTTCTGTCCTTCTCTACCTCTTAAAACATTTCTCGAAAAAGGCTTCTGAAAAAAATAAACAAAATGAAAGAAAAAAAATAAAATAAGATGCAATGGAAAACAATGGAAAACGAAAGCAAAAAAAAAAATTAAAAGAAGAAGAATGAAAACCCATGTGAAGCAGAAAATGTTATGTTGCGTCTCATTTTCATTGGAATCGTTTGTTTCATTTGCTGCTCATCCGAGCAAAATTTTATCTGAAACGCCAGTATGAATGTCCTCGTTATTTTCGGTTGAGTGCATCGCCTTGCTACGATGCTCGTCCTTTATTTCAATCATGAATAATTTTTGTTGTTGTTTATTTTAATAGCTGTATTTAATATTATAGCTTCGAGCCTTAACGACGTGGAAACGCCTTGAAGTATGCTTTTGTGTGTAAAAAAAAAGTCCACACGAAGAACAATGAAATCGGCTAATTAAATTGTAATTAAGTGTGAAGAAGACCTAATTAATATTTAATTCTTTTTGCTTGGAAGATAAGCACCAGTAGGCCTGAAGCAATAGTGATAGATCACATTGAAATTGAGACAATAAACTTTTTAGCTTTTGCAATGATTTCATTAATTTTATGATAATTTCAATGAAACAAAAATAAAACGAGGCTTAAAACTATTTAAGTGATTCTTATTTAATTTATTTTCTTTCACAGCTTGGATGGACTTACGTTCTGAAATCAACTCTCAATGAACTCCAAAAACCTATCGCGATCATACAACACAAAAACCAAACTATATATCGAAAAATTTCTTAAACATATCGTCGAGTGCATTCATATTTAAGTACCTATATATGAAACTTAATAAATCTTTAATAATTTAATAGCAAACTATTTAATGAGAATCAATCTGAAATCTTAAGAAATGTATGTTTAAGAACAACGACATCTTTCCGCGAATGATGCATCTTAGCTAATATGGCTTAAGCTACGAGTCAATTTCCCTCGTTCGATCCACAATTCTTCTCATCTATGGCCGCACATTTTTAAAGCTTCTGCTTCTGAGCACAGACACACAAAAATTGATACCTTACCTAACTTAATCTAAAGGAAATTTGTGAAAATACTTCGTAAGTCAAGTACATCGTCCATAAACTTCATGGAACGCAAGCCAAGATTGCAACCGAGAACTAATTTTTCTACTGCCGCCGAAGCATTTTCCTCAAGAAAAACTGCGCCACAATAAAAGGAAAAGAGAAAAACCATACCAGAAAAAAAATAAGGACAAGGAAAAGAAAAAGAAAAGAAGAAAAAACTCTCTCACATCCAGAAAACTCATTCGTAAGTAGCTCCAAACTAATCTGATTTTGCGTATTTTTCGCTTTATTCGCCAGATTTTTACACATCATGTACCTACGTGCATATACCGACATATAAACATATACCTACATAAACATATATATATATACATACAAGTTGAGGCAGGTTGTGCCCTCTTGTATGTTGTTTTTGGTGTTCTATTTTGTTGTTGTAGTTGTCGGTGGTGCTCTTGTTGCTGGCAATCTGTACCAGAAATAAATTAAAGCAGCCATCGCTCTTTACATTGTGCCATTTTTATATTTAAAAAAAATTCATTTGCATGAGTCCGGGGCACATTTATGCGGGCAGCTTCAATTTTATTTTTTAATTTTTATTTCTTTTTTATTTTTGATGTTCGATTTTTTTTCTTTTCTCTCTCTTTTCCTTTTCTACGGGAGTTAATAAGGTAAATAAGCTGTTTTTGATGGGCTTACGTATTTTATGGGGCCAAAGTGCATTCATTTCGGAAACTTTTTCAGCTCATACAAAGACATTTGACCATTAAAACTTTCTTTTGAATTGAGAATTTTCAGTTCTTGGATTTTTCAAAATCCTAGTAAACGATTTAGGATCTAGATCAGTGTTCGCCCATTAATGCGCCGCGGTAATTTTATGTGCCGCGCGACATTTTAAAAAGCGCCGCTATTATTCACATTAAGGATTCAAATTGAATTTATTTATTTATTATATTTTATTGTATTTTCCTTTTTGTTTTTTTTTTGTTTTGGTTAAATAAAATACATACCTATCTATGTGCCGCAAAATTTTCTGAAACATTTTTTGGTGCCCTAGAAAAAAGTATTTGGCGACCACTGATCTAGATTTTTGATTCATCAGGTCTACTATATCAACATATCGGACACTAATCACTAAATCGGCACAACTCAAAATTTCTCGAGACATTAGCCTATAACTCATTAATATAATATAATCAATTACTTTTCTTTTATATTATTCTTAATTAACTGCAGAATCAATAAATATCAATGTTAATTTTCCAAGTGTTCCCTTTCCTGCAGTAAAATGCAGTGGCTTGTCCAGAGAAAGAGTGCTTTGATAGTGCTATATTTCCACAGTGTATATACTATTAAATATGACATTAACAGAAAATTCCTGGCCCATTAATGAAGCTAGAGAATGTGTATGTTCCTCAAAAAAATCCAATTCATGTTGTCCATTTGAATTGGATTTATAATCAGAATAGAAAATTCAAGAATTTCAGCCGCGTAAAATTTTTCTGAAAATGGTCTTTGACTCAGTTATACGTCCACAGACTGTATATTGAAAAATTTTGACGCCAAATTTTGTGTCTCGAAATAGAGATTTGATCAAATGCACGCCATGGCCGATGTGAGTGTATGTGTCCGTAAACGATATGGCAACAACGACAAGTTAGCCAAAATTTGCATTTGGCATTCAAGTATCTGATACTGTTCAATATTCAACCGGTGTGACGAAAATTATTGCATTTCACAAGACCTTTATTAATGCAAGGTCAAAATTTGCAAAGAAATCATTGATTTTGAATAAATTTTTAATTGTGAAAGCTACCCGGTTTAGTGATTTGGTGCGATAGTTAGCTATACCCGAGATAAAAAAAAAAAAAATACCTCATTAAATATGGCTGTAGAGAGAAAATTCCTAGACCCATTTGAGCGTAAGAATGTGTGTCGTTCCTCAAGCCAATTGAGTTGTCCATGAATTGGATGTGTGAATCGTATAGAAAATTTTCTCACGGGAAATTCTGAAAATTCTCTGCTCAGTTATCGTCACAGACCGTAATTAAAAATTGTGCGTTTTGTGTTCGAACATACGGATGTGATATGCACGCCTGGCCGAGTGAGTGACTGTGTCCGTCGATATGGCAACAACGAAAGTGTAGAAAATTTGCATTTGGCATGTCAATGTATCTGTCTGTTATTTCAACCGGTGTGACGTAAATTATTGTTGTCACATGACCTTTCATTTAACTTGGACAAGAGAGGTCAAAATATAGTCATTAAAATTATAATTTCTCATTTGTATTTTGTTAGTTGACAACACTGTCAGGACATGCGAATGAAAGCTCGTCAATTGGGGATTTCTGAGTCGTCGTCCAATGAGTTATTAAAATAAATTATTTGTTGGCAAATAAACCGAACGAATTCGACCTAATTTTGTTGTTTTCAACATCGAAATATGAATAATTTTTCAATTATATTCTAATTTTATTTGAATTTCATTTACATATTTCGTATTAGTAGGGGAAATTCTTCATCTTGATTTTCGGCAAAGAGTTTCTTTTAACAGGATTTCTAGAGCAAACTTTGGTCAAAAAGACACCATTTCATTTGAGTGACTCAAAATTGACGTCCTAAGAAGTCTCCTTTCTAACTTAAAGCCCACGTTTTTAAAGTAAAACCACAAGAAAGAACTCAAACAATAAAGGGCAAACAATTGTTAAGGCTTCTTGGAAAATTTCCAATAAATTTTGGACAAAGAATTTCTTACTGTTTAATAACTAATAATTTTACCCCCTTATTCATAATCAAATTTTAAATTTAAAACATTGTTTAAATTCAATTTTTGTATGAAAATTTGACATTTAAACAATGTTTTAAATTTAAAATTTGATTATGAATAAGGGGGTTAGTTTTTGAGTCCACATTATTCGGGCTTAGGGTCCGAACATTTCTGATATGAAATTTTAATAATTTTAATTTTGGATATCGAAAGAAATATTTCTTCTGAAATGCCGAAAGATTTGGAAATGAATCCGTTAAAAAACCAAGCAAATCGATTGAATTGTACACAGAGCAAAATATGTCATCTAAAAACAAGGAGATTTCCGTTAAATCAGTTTGTTGACTTAGGAGAGAGCCAGGGGTCAAAATTGAAGAAATATTTACTTTCACCTCAAGTTTATTGAAAAGACAAATCGGCTTAAACTCAAAAGAAAACTTCTTATTCGTTCTTGTTGCGTTTTAACGTCATGGCACGAGCAAAAAAAAGTTCAAATCAGAAGAAAAACTGCTTGTTTGCAACGGATTTCCACCTCTATTATTATTAAGATGCTAAATATATAATTCTTGGAAATGTTATCTTAATTCTTTTGAAAAGGAAATCGAGTAAAAATAAGGATAATTTGCTTTTTTTCTACTAAAATGCGTATATTTATATGTATATACATATATCGAACTATAGATACTAATCGCAACAAATCTCGTGGCGTAGTAGTTAGATCCTCGTAATCGATCACGAGTTCGAACCCTGTCGCAGGTTTGGAGTTCAAAGAGGCAAATAAATTTTAAATGTTAAGGAAAATTTGATCCACTCATGGAGGAGAAAGCAACTTTGCCATTCAGCTTTTAAAACGTCATGCACAAGCGCTTTCAAAAGTTCCTATGATAACTGCTCTGGAACCTTTCTAAATATTTCATATTTTTGTATAAAAAATTCATTCGAAAGGTGCGAACTCCTCTAAGTTTTTTTGAATATTCTATTATTATCTTCTTGTCCATACAAACAAAAAAAAACAAAAATGCAATGGCTCTCAGTTTTTCAAAAAGAATTCCTCATCTTATTTTATTGAAAATTAATTCCTCCTAAAATTAAGATGGACCTCTTCTTGAATGAAAACTATAGAGAAACCTTCTAAACTTTTTTCTAGTTTTTAGGGTAGATTATGTGGTCTTTTCGCTCTGTGTAGCGAAACCATTTAACGTAAGCGACGCATTTCAAACTTAAGTGATATAAAGTTACAATAAAACAAGTAAGAAAGCTAAAGTCTGCCAAGCCCGACTTTGAAATACCCAACATCCCGACATTATTGGCTCATTATGTTTTGCCTCTCCATTTGTGGGCGTGGCAGTGGGTGGGCTACATAAATTTTTTTCCTACACCTTTCATTCGTCTTGGTCAACCTATGTTGCGAATTTGAAGCTTTTACGCCTTTAACTTCACAAGTTACGATAAATCCTTATTTGTGAGCTTATTTGTGGGCGTGGCTCGAGGAGGACGGCGTCCATTTTTTCCAGGATATGTCGCTTTTCGTAGTTTACCATTACACCAAATATCAATGAAATGTGTTGAGTGGTTCGCAAGTTACAAGCATTTTACTGAAAACACATTAAAATCATTTGTGGGCGACATGGCTAAATCTCAGCTCCTGGTGACGCCTGATTATGATACACCCAACTTCCGAATCTTGAAAAACAAACGTGCAAGAGTACGCAAGACAAGGTAAGATGTTTCTTGCTTTTGATCATATTGCGCAAGACAAGAGACCGCAAGACAAGAACCAATATTCTCTTGCACTATTGGAGCAAGACAAGAGAATATCAAAAACTTAAAATTGCAAGACAAAACAAGAATTTCATATTTTCTTGTCTTGTCTTGCGGCATCACTAAACTAAACTACGTTTCAAAATTAATTGAAATCCTTCCAACAATTTTGAAGAAAATCAAAAGAACGTTTCTCCCTTAAAATTTTCTTTTTGTCGCTTGCGTTATTTTCGCGGTTAAGGCTCGATATATTAAGGTTTGAATGAAAATGTTACCAACAACCACAATTCATTTAACTTTAATATCATTTAAGGAAAATTCATTCCCAAGCAAATTCTCCCGCAATTTAAATTTCTAGACTCTATCGGGTAACAAAACACATAGCTTCGCTTCATCCTATAACATTTACCCATTTGTTTCAATAAGGCACATTTGCTACTGTTCTGGTTAAAGTTTTTCGTTACGATATCCCCTGAAAATGTCAAAATTTTCAAACAATTTTTTTGTTTTTCGGAACGAAAAAACTTAATTGGAACAGTAGCAAACGGCCCTAAGACTTCGAAACAAATTTTTTGATTTCCAAGATTTATTTCAAAAACGAAACCATTGGCTATGAGGGCAGTTTAAAAGCTTACACAGCAAATGTGGTCGAAACTTGTTTCGGAAAAGTTGAGAAGCTTTTTCCAAGTTTTAATAGAGAAAATTTTGTTTTCAAGTTTAAGAAAAAAGAAAGAAAATAAAACCAGACAAATGGTTTTGCTTCGGTTGAATTGAAAGAATAAACAATCAAAAGTATGGAAGCAGTTCGACAGTTTTGATTAAGAATATTTAAGCTATTTTAATATTGAACTGACGTCCTGAATGGTTTGAAAAATATTTGTTGCCCCAACTCAAAAATTTGTAAACCACAAATGATTCCACGTGGAAAGTTAAATCAAAAACGTGTTGAATCGAAAAAGTCGAAACTCGTCCATTTGATTGGAGAAGTTGGGAGCTTATTACGAAAAGTGGGTGGAAAATTGCTGGGATATAATCAACAATTAATGAAAGGTCAGTGCACAATTAAAAAATCCATATTAAATCCCTAAAATAAAATTATGGCATGAATATTCTTTAATTTGTGTAGCTTTGTTCGAAAGAAACATTTCGATAAGTAATTTGAATGAAAAGAATTCAAAAACACTTTCTTCTGACTCAAGTAATCCACACATAATCCCGTAAGTCCTTTACATTCAAGATATTTTATACAGAATTCATGTCCCCATTGCCGTCGACTTGCATGCTCCTTTTGTGCTTTATCATTTTATGAACATCTTTAATTTTCCTTAACATCAGAATGTCTTAATTCCAGTAGAAATTCCGATAAGATATGATGACATATTAATTCCCCTACGTCATTGATTAAGGATACATGAATGTGTTTTCTTCCCAACCCCAAAAGTGAATTGACAAAAAAAAAAAAAAAATGGAGCGTAGAGGTTAGGTTCTGCTTCCCATCCCATTCATATGTGCGAATTAATGTCTTCGATTGCGAGGAGCCTGAAAATTCCAGCTGTAGCGTCATCATTGATAATGACGCAAATTAAATTCTAGAGACAAAGCATTTTCCTGCAGGCATTTGCATTTTGGTCGCTCGGTTGCTCGGTTGCGTGCACGCACACATCCTCATGTTCAGCATGCCGATTGAAATAACGAGAAGCATTAAATGTTTAGTTTTAGTTTGCTGTGTGGAAATTTTGCTGCAGTGTCTCAACTGGAGAATGGTAATCCACATCAGTATTCCTTTTTTGATTGCATTTTTGTAGTTTTTTGGTTTTGTTTTGTTTTGCTTTGTTTGGAAAATATGAGAAAAGCAATTTGAAGGGCTACAAATTTTGAAGTTTTTGATGAACGCACCTAAATGTGAAAGTGACTATGCATATGCATATGCACACATACACATGCACACTCATGCATGCATCTAAAGCCAAGTTTCTAACAAAAGTTTGGTGTTCTTGTGTCTGCAAAATTGAACGCAAAAATGCTTTCGGTTTTGATAGCTGGGCGTGAAATTTGTGAAACGAATGTTCGCATCGAAGGACTTTTCAAGCATTCGAAACAGTTCTGTTCAATTAAATTCGATCGAGTTGAGAATACATGGACTCTAGACTAACTTCGGGTATTGTGATATCGTCGAGCAGTGTATATACTTATGATGTGGTGATGTATTTTCCGAAACACAAAAGTTTTTACAGAAATTATCGTATTTTCACTACACTAATAACAAAAGATATGAACTCCATTCGAATGGACGCTTGGACTCTTAGCGTTTGCTTCCTTTCTAGGAAAATTACTCAATCGGCGCAGGCAATATTTTTTTCGATTTATTTTTGGTTTAATTCCTGAAAAAAAAACGCATAATGTGAAAGCCCAGAGAATTTGATTTGCTGGTGTTCGAGTTTAATAATACGTTCATTTAGGTTAGTTCAGTATTTTCTGAAGTCAATTTTTTTGAAAAAAAAAAAAAAAAATTGTTTCAATATCCCAATCCAGATATCCAGGTACTTATATCAGATTACCCTCTTAACTGTTATTAACAGGACTCGGATTTTATAGACTTTTATAAATTTAAAGCATACATTATCGAGTAAAAATTTTGTTCGACTCGCATAATGTTAAAATTAAAATCTATTTTTAATTTCAATATGATTTTGTTTTTTTGAAATTAGAAAAGCGGTTTGAACTTTAACTTCTCTAAACTTATTCGAAAAATATTGGTAAGAAAAATTTTTGCCCCATAAAGTATGCTTTAAATTTATAAAAGTCAACAAAATCCGAACCCTGGTTATTAAGTTTTGTTGTTGTTGTAGTAAATTATAAGTTATGCCAAAAGAAGGGAATAAGAAATGTTGCCAGTCAGGGAAGGTTCAATGGGCATCAAAGTCATTATGGAGTTCTATTTGCAACTCTGCAAAGAGCAGCTCGAAATGATATTCTTATCAGCGAAATTTTAGCTACCCCTCTAAGACTTCCGCCTATTTTTCCTCGTGAAATGGATTTGGAGCTGATAAAATACACCCAAGATATGGAATCACGATTTTTGGGGACCCACTCAAAGCGATATTCGCTCACTCGCATTTCAATTGCCAAAAATGGATAACGTTGATAACCTGGTCTCGGTTATTCAATGTTGAAAATACTTTAAAAGATTTGTTTCATTCTTTTTTAAAAGGACACAAATCGGACATTACCATAAGGAGTCTAACCGGATCATCGTTTGATAAAGCAAAAGGCCTCAATGCTGAAAACTTCGAAAAACTCTTCAATATATATTTTTTTTTCTTTGAATCAATAGATAACCTACCCAAAATTTTATTAAATTTCTGATCAAAAGCGACTCGAACTCGAGTCGCGTGGCTGATTAAAATAATCAAATATGCGCTCGTTTTCTGATCAAATATGACTGTTTTGTTGGGAGAATATGGTACCCTAGCTGCGACTCTTCTTGGGGGGTCATATATGACAGCAACAATTTGAATGGTCACACTTCAATCCCCTGCGTGATTAATTGGCGATTGCTCTATATATTGTTTTTGTACTTTCAATACGGATCGCTTTTGAAACATATAGAAGAGTCGTTGTCGAATTTTCTTTTAATCTTCGATGTGATGAATCGCCTTTGAATCATAAAGGGGCTCGAATGCACCCCTGAGGAGTTATGGGGCCTTAAATTTTTTTGGCACTAAATCCAGAAAAACAATTCTAACACGCCAATGGTTAATTGAAGAAAAAAATTTTAATGTAGTATGAAAGCCAATTGTATGTGCTTTTGAGCAAAATTAAATTGATGGTAAAAAATTGACCCATTGAGGGAAAATTAAACGGTCAAAGTGAAAAATTTTGAAAAAACGTTCAATTTTGTTACTTTGGAAGCCATTCTGGTATGAAAAGTGTCCAATTTACACCCAATTTTTTTATTTTATTCAAAATACTGGATCGATTTCCTTAATTTGGTACCCCATATGTCTAATAAACTTTTTGAAAATAAGATGAAAAAATTAAACATCTAATTATTAGATTTTATACAGTAAGGGCCGTTTTCTCATCTTTTTTTTTTATCTGTAAGTTAAATTATCCCGATGATAATTTCATACAAAATTGATTAATAAGTCAAAGAAATTGAATTTTAACTGGCAGATAGAGCTTAAAAGTAGGATGAGAAAACGGCTCTTAAACTAATAATTTCATTCAGTTTTTTTTTTTTTTATTTAAATACGGTAACGGCCCTGTTTTAGGTGGTAGAAAAGCAACTGATAACATTCATTATAAAATTTAACGGAAAAAAATCTGTGCAATACAAAAGCAGCAAAGCTTTAAATTTATGGATGCGGTCTACAGCGATATGAAACTGATGAAAAATCGCGCACACACGGCTCCTATTTCATGCAGCTGTGAATTTGACTTAATACGCTGACAGTGGAGCGTGTTTGCTATACTTAAATAAAAAAGGTGCATATTGAAAATGAAATTAAAAATAAATAAAAAATTTTATTTTAATTTAAAAATTTATTAAATTTGTGTGCTTGGTAATATTCACCCTTGGAGTTGATTACAATGGGACAAATTTCACCCAAATGGTAATGCACATGCATTGGATTGGAGGAAAACAAAAACAAATACCCAAATCACAATACCCGAAGTTACTCTACTTTATGGACTTTCATTAAAAGTTTTTGAAAAATGGTTACGTAGGCACATAGTTAACGGATAATTGATTTCCACATGATAGCGATTTGTTTTTAAGAAACGTTCGCATTTTTTTGTACACAACTGTAAAATTCCATACGACTGCATACTACAATGTAACAGCTGCATATGGAACCGGAAACGGAAAAGCACTGTTACAATAAAAGTGCAAACACCCACAGGCGCTACAGAAAACATTTCCACACTCAATGGCAAACATTTTTTTTTTTTTTTGTATTAAGCTTTAAAATGTTTTCCACTGATGACTGAGTAAAAGAAAAATCAAGAATAAAAGCAATATAAATGTTTTGAACAAAAATAAAAAGTAAAACTAAAAAGAGAAAAAAAATTAAAATAAAATATAACCTTGAACGTTGAGAAAGATATATAAAGAAGAAATTTTTGTTTTCTTCCGTCCTTGATAGCGATAGATTTTTTTTTGTGTTTTGGTTGCTTTGCGATAAAATTGCGCTTGAAACTTTTCAGTTCTTTTATTTTTGAAATTATCGTTTATCAACTTTTTCTTAGCATTCAGAAATTTTATTAAAACTAAAATGAATGCAGCGACATGCACATCAGAATTTGTTTCTTTTACCATGAGTACTTGGGGTCCTGTTCTTCAGCTCATTAATTTGCGCTGGACTCAATTTCTTGCTCATCCATGAGAAGAAAATGATTTATGAAGAATTCTCGTGTATCGTTTTTCGTCTTGTAAATAAACTTGGCTGGCTAAGTACTTGAAAGCTCTATTTATTCTCTAAGAGTTTAATTGAAGGACAAGGATTTCCCACGTCTTCGGGGGTTTTTTTTTTCTTCACATAAAACAAAAAATCCATTTACACTTTTTGGTACTCTATGCTGAAAGCTAATAAACGCTGAAAAGCTAAAACGCTGTTGGCTGAACACTCGAAAGCTGCAGCTTAAGCGGAATGGTCGGCTGAAGAGGAGGAAGA